>CAIGRP010115792.1:0-10766 GCA_903798385.1 Fraxinus cuspidata | reverse complement strand
TAAAAATTGGCTTATCAACTTATGAGCCTATATTGGAGACTTTTCTAATTCGCCCAAATTAATTGTAATGGCCCATATCATTAAATAACACATTTAATGATTTCTCACCCAATTGAATTAATTAATATAAATTAATTCCAACAGTTCCCAAGCAACTAAAGATTGAGAACCACTGGTAAGTGTACAACAGGACTAAAAGGTACATTGTCGACCAATGATATCTGATGATTTTTCGCCAAAGATAGAAGGGATAGTGTCGGCAATGAGATACGGGTGCACTATACCGTGTTTTAGGAGGAAAATAAAAATATATTTGCAAGTTGATCAAAATATTAGAACATATTACAATTTCGTGCCTGTTCGGAAACCTGCAACAATTCTATCTTGGAGTCGAAAAATGGCCTAGGACCATCAAAACCAAAAGAAAGCTTCAGAGAAAAATGTAAAGTTGACCGAATGACTAACCTGAATAATTGCACGGAAAGGAAGGCAGCAGTTAATGCCATAAACCACTGGAAGAAAGTTAACAGTCTGTTTTCATGGAATGATCTGATTAGAACTGCAGCTTAACCTAATGTGAAGTGCACGGGAAATGTAAAAAGAGCAGAAACCAAACTATAGTACAACAATTGAGGAAAATGTGGAGAAACTGCATGAGCATCTTTAGCACTTGCTGAATAGAGAGAATGTACGAGCTTATTAAGATTTGGGTTCCATCTTAAAATATCAACCTTATTAAGATGAGTAATTCAATATTTTATAAGTTGATCTATATTTTCGTCTTTATTCGATGTGAGATTTTTTTCCTTTAACATGCCCCCAAGATGGTGGCTCGTTTTTTAGCATACCAATATTGAAATTCACGTGCTCATTTTTTTCGAGTCTTAATCGAATCGAATTGCACATAATTTGGTATCAAAAACTAGGAGCAATAAATATTATTTCAACTTTTCATCATTAGTTGCATTTAAAAAATAAGAATTTAGAACAACAAGAAGTGATAAAATGATTGATAGGAGGTACTGAGAACGATGCTCCCATTCCCAGCAAACAAAAGCCACAAATACCATAAAGAAGGGGCTAAAGGAAGCCAACAGCTCCCATCTCAGATGTCACGATTTCAAAACGGTGCCCTGAATCTCATCCAATAATCCTGCAATAAATAAAAATGCCACAAATATGGGAATCGTTAGTAAATTTGTTACTGTTATATTTAGTTCGTACAGTAATAAACATATTAATGATTAATTGCTGTAGAAAAGACCGATGAATTCGAGATGTAAGCCATTTTTTGTGTCCACAGCATGCAACATGGGCGACTACGGCACAAATATCGAAAACATAAGAAATAAGATAAGACCTGATGGATAGGATGAGGAACTGACAAATGTTCGCGAAATAAAATTGTTGGGACTATCCGTGTTAGTACTGAGGCTACGGACATCTTGGGAAAATGTAAAAATCCCATCTTAATATAAATTGACAATAGCACTACTTTTCATTTAATGACAACGTTCGTTAAACTGAGATGCTTGGCAGCTAAAATCTGCCACAAAAGATACTTTGCTTCCCTACTATATCTACTGTAATCAGACTTGGCTCCGGAATGATCACTGATGGAAAAGATTGTCAACCACAATCAATATATTTTGATCATATACTGGCTAGTATGTGGGAAAATGGAAGAAAAAACTTTTTCTAGTCACTAAAATTGAAATAGGCTTGAAAATCATGACATACTGAATTTAACTACTGATAACTATGTCGAAAATCTGTCCCCTCGAAAAATGAAAAAGATGCTAAAGTTCCTTCCTAGTTCTCCTTTTGTAACGCGATTAAGCAAACAAATTGCTCAAGCATAAGTTGATTTCGTTTGGCAATATAAAATTGCAAAGAAAAAAACTTTATGGAACAACGTAAGAACACTGAAGTACTAGGCAAAATTCTAATAAACAACCTTCAAAGCACAAAGTTTTCAGTTCTTAAAATGATCACAAAGAGATTGATGTAAAAGATATTGTACGCTGCAAAATTATCTTCCAAAAAACTGTCAATCAAATAATATCATTTCATACTGGAGCTGGTGATTATATTTTTTTATAGAAGTTCATCTAAAAAGGTTAAAGAAATGTCTTCAAATATTATTTTGAGAAGAAATGGAAGAAGCCCCATAAGTAACAATAAACTTTAATCACCATCAGACATATTACTGACTAGAAACAAATAAGAGGCGCTTCATGTCATCCCTTACCGATGGACTGAATAGATATTTCTTCTTCAAAACCAGAAGATACATGGCAAGAACTGCCGTTAGAGATGCTACATCTGTATAATAAAGAAAGGTGAAGAACCAGTGCAGTGTATATAATGACAAGATCACTGCACAGAGAGTTGCTTTCTTGTCATCAAGAGATGGCCTTAAATGAGCGATAATCTCATAAACCAGAATGCTGTATATTACAGCCAGCAAAACATTGGTGGTTCGCAGAATCAAAGTGGAGCAAATGTTGGAAAATGATGAAAGGTCTCGCAGGAAACGCATCCCTGGAAACAAAGAAGCAACACAGGCAAGTGAAAGAAATTACCTGCAATAAATTGCATACATCAATTTCTTATTAGGTAGAAATCTATCTCAATCTCTCCAACTACGTCCACCTCTTTCACCATCTATGAACAGAACAGCTCATCTACTTCCACCTCCAGTAAAGTGAATTCGAAACAAAATGATATATGGTGGAAATAAACATTTGCAGTGACTTTTTAAATTTTTTGCTCATCTTTCCATTCTTTAAGATACTATTTCATCTCCTACACCTCCAACAGCCCATAACCTAGAACATGAATTTTTGTCAACTGAAAATTCCACTAGGATTGTTTCTATCCTTAGATGGCATTCATTTAATCTCTCTTTCCTGGATAACAATACCATCTTCCCCAACTTCCTTCATGGAACAAGAAATGCCCATAACCTAGAACATGAACTAATTTCCACTGAAAGTTCCACTAGGATTGTTTTTTTCCTTAGATGGAATTCATTTAATCCTCTTTCCTGGAAAACAATACCAACAACTTCCCCAACTTCCTTCATGGAACAAAAAATGTCCAAATCTATCTATCCATAAATATTCAGATAACTAAACATAACACAGCAAATATGACAACCCCTAGAACTAAATAAAACCAAAAACTTGGAAATACCCAACAGATGAAAAGGCTAGGAAAGTACATAAACAAATAATTGAAATGAATGAATTCAAAAATAAAACAACAAAGGGCAAATAAAAACTCACGGTCCAGGGGGCGTAGTAATCATTGGATCTCTTCCTGCAATTCTAACCATCATCAATGCATATGCATCTTTACATTATCACATCTACACACACGCACAAAAATCTCTGTAAAATATAGGTATCTTTTATAAGAGCTTGGCTGCTCCTCATAATTAACCTTCTGAAAGGAACCAATACTCAATGTGGTAGTAAAAAGCCAATAAGACCGATAGAACAATTTCATAATTGAGTAAATAAGCCCTTGTTGGAGGTTCATTATTTGAAAAAAATTGATTTTGATATATATATATTTTTTTGATATATTATTTTTTGAAGAATGTGTGATTAAAAACTAAATAAAAATTCTAGATTTATATGTAATATTATATTATGGATATAGAACTTGTAGTTAATAAGAGGAGAGAGAATGAATTAAAATTTGGGGCCAAACATGGGCTAAATAGAAGAAACTTAGAGGAAGGCAACTACAGCAGCATAAGCTTGTAATTAATCTTGTACATTAAACTTGAGAAAAAAAATATTATGAACAAGATCGAACTTCATTAAAGTCAATAAAAAAAAAATTATAGTTACATGAATTTTTAAGTAATAAATTAATAATCATTGGGCCTCTATCATGTTGTGTTTTTCAATTGGAGGCCCCCTTCACATTTGAGGCCCTAGGCCATTGCCTAGTTGGCTTTGGCCTACGGTCGACCCAGGTTGCAGAATCCATAGTGCGTGCAGAATTCGTTTGTATTATTATTTTCATTTATCGGGCATATCTCTATTCAACCTTTGACCGTTGACACTTTTTTTTTGTTCAATACTTGTACCACTTTTCAAAATATTGATATTTTTACTTCTACTGTAAAAAATTCATAGAGTTTGAGGGCGATGCTGCCAAAAAAGAAAGAAAGAATGGAGATGGATTGATCAAAAATCAATAAATTGGGGACTATTTCTGCATATTTCTGTAAAAATGGATCCAAACGCTCAATTCAGTAGTAGTGATGGGCCTGAAGACCCTCCCAATCCTTTCAGCGGGTGACGAAAGACATCGGCTTGGGCTTACCTTGAAGCCCCTGTGGAACGCCTACAGCTGAGATGGGCTTTGGCCCCCTATTTATTAATATTCATTTTTCTTAAAATTTTCAATTACACACAGTGGCGAATTCAGGATCAAAGTTCAGTACGGGCGGACTGACTGTTGAATGTTGATAGTTGACTATTGACCGTTGACAATCAACAGTCGTAATAACGACGTCGTTTATTAATATTTAATTAAACAATTTTAAAAATTATTCAATATATATGTAAATACACTTAAATGTAAAATTATAAATATATGAAAATATAATTCAATACTACCCAAAATACTAAAAAAAATATACGATACAAATTTACTCGAATCTAATGAGTGAAAAAATTTCATAAATGCCTAAATCAATGAAGTTCAAGTGCTCAATTAAAAAGAGATCAATCTAATAAGAAATAAGTTCGCTAAAATCATTCCAACATATTGACAAATTTATCGACAATTTTCACTAGTATAGATATGAAAACCTTGGACCGTGGAGAAGTAAATGAACCATTTTCACCACAAATAGTCTCAATCAAGAAATCCAAACCACCAATACATAAGCACGAGCCATTATCATTCACACCATAATATTCAAAATTTTAGTCTAAACATTTCGAGAAAAAAATCTTATCAAAATTTTACTGAAGAAATTTTAAAATAAGTGCTCTAATGGAAAAAGACCCGGCAGCCAGGTCATCTCCATGGATTGGCTGATCATTGGGCCTAGTATTTAAAAAAGGCCCAGCTCTCAGCCAAAACAAAAGGGCCCAACCAAAAAAAAAAAAACCCCAAATTCAAAATTTGGGCCATCTTATTCCCTTCTTCATTTTGGCACTGAACTGGTTCGGTGAGTGGTGCTCGACAGCTATTGAAGACTCCGACGGATCCAGCATGGGCGACCGCGTCCCCTCGCTAGTGCTGGGTCCGCCCTTGATCACACATCTTATGAAATTTACAACTATTATAAAATTTTTAACTACATATTTCTTCAATTTTTTATTAAAATAAACTAAAAATCTAATTCTTATTCAAACTAAATAGAGCTAAATAATTTAAAATTTATATGTATTTTATTCTCCTACAAAGTGAAGATGTATTCGTTCAGCCACACCATTTTGCTGGAGTGTCTCAACACAAGTACGTTTATGGATGATGCTATGGTCAAGGAAGAATTGTTGCATGAGATGAGAAAGAAATTCTTTGCCATTATCATATCGAACATGTTTGATAGGACAGTTAAATTGTGTGTGAACAATTTTAATAAAGGTGGTAAGATAAGAAAATACATCAGATTTAAAACGCATGAGGTATACCCAAGTAACACGTGAGAAACCATCTACAATGGTAAGAAAGTAGTGTGCACTAGTTATGGATGGTGTGGAATATCCGCCCCAAATATCGCAATAAATGCAGTTAAAATAAAAATACTTTTACTCTCTACTAATTTGAAAGGAAGGCGTCTGCATTTGCCTTGAATACAACTATCACAATGTTTAATGTTATTTGAACTACATAAAAATTTTGAAATGCAAGAATGCGAAGGATGACCTAAACGAAGATGCCATATGTCAGGAGCAGTTGTGGGATTGTTCGTGATTTGAAGTGCAGTTGGAGTAAAATGCTTAAGATGATAGAGGCTTTCACGTTCTTCACTTCCTGAAAGAAACAAATGAAAGGAAAAAAATGACAATACAATTTGACGATTTGGTAAGCTGACTAATGGAAATTAAATTGTAATTAAAATTAGGGACAAATAGAACATTATAAAGAAACAAGTGAGGGGAAATTGGAATATGGCCCAAATGTGTAACTTGGGTCTTGGAACCCATGAGTAGTGTGAGGAATCGAGAGTGTGCCGAAACATTTATGGTCTGTTTTAAGTTGGATAGAGAAGATATATGGGTCGAAGCCCCACTATCAATTACCTAATTAACATTTTCAATTGGGAGAGGAATACCAGAGACGGCATTGGAACTGGGTTGCATGAGTTCCATGAATTGTCGGTATTGCTCGTTAGAGGGGCCATGAATTACACTCGAGGAGGGATGAATTGATTAATTAGACACCAAGTTCGCTGTGTGGGGCCGATTATTGACCGAGCTGTGGTACGTGCGCAGGTTTGTTGATGTTCTAATGGGGAGGGTAGCCAATGATTTTGAAGCAGGAGGACTCCTAATGGCCATCCTTTCCACATTGTGTACATTTTCTACCATTATGAGGGCGAAATCAACTGGTGGGTGGAGACTGAGTGCGCGCAACAACCATAGAAGAGTTTTCAGGGTTGGGCAATAAGGGAATTTACAAAAGTCGCTGGGTTTATTCTTGATGTATGGTGGCGTATGCTCTGGAGATTGTGGGAAGTGGGTCCATGGCGAGAATTTGACTGCAGACGTTGGAGAAGGAATCATTGAGGCCCAAGTGGAATTGAATAAAAGTTGTTCGATGTTGGTTGTGTCTTCGGTCTTTTTATGAGCATCGCAGGTGCAAGGATTGAGATCAATTAGGGCAGTGATTTCATCCCATATTCCCTTGGTTGTGTTGTAGTATGTTGTGACAGACATTGTGTTTTGCTTGAGGTTGGCCAGATCACGTTGGAGACGATAAAGACGGGGGTGATTACTTTGGGAAAATCTGTTGTCCAGATCAGCCCAAACATCAAAATGGTTTGGTACAGTAGATCAAACTCTGTCTAAGGTATCTGTCAATGGAGTTTAGAAGCCAAGAAAGAACCATATCACTGCAACGATCCCAAATATTTGCAATTTTAGTGTCGGGCGATTTTTTTAGAATACCGTCGACAAAAACGAATTTGTTTTTGGCATTAAAAGCCATACGCATAGAGCGTTTCCAGGAGGCGTAGTTTTCTCCAGTAAGGAGGTTGAGAACAAGTATAGCTCCGAATTATCAGTAGGAGTCAAGATGTACGGGGATGTGAGATCATTGATCAATTGTGAAGGTGTGAAGGATGTAGAATCAGACATGGTGGTGATTCGTTTCACCGTTTGCAGATTTTAGAGAAATGGTTTCAAGGTTTGCAGATTGTAGAGAAGTCAGAAGAGGCCACGGGAAAGGGATTGCTCTAATACCATAATAATTTTGATAAGGAGCAACATTGATAATGAAGAAAGAAGGTAATTTCTCATATATGCTTTGGTAATTTTACAGTATACATTTATAGATGAATCTTAGATCTATACATGGTAAATAAAAGTTTGTAATGGAAATAATATGTATATGGAAAACATTGTCTTGATTTCTGTGCTTGGCTTGATTCCTGTGCTGTAATAAGTATAGTGGCTTGCTATTTTCAGGCTGTGTTTGAGCCATATTGTTTTGGAAGAATATATTTTGAAATAATAGATTGATAGAAAATGTGTAGTTGAAAAATAAGGAAAAATTATTGATGTGATAAAAAATATTATTTTAGTGAAGAATGTGTGTTTGAAAATAAGTAGAAGAATGAGAATGAAAATTTTAGCCCTTGTTTGGTACACATTAAAATTCACATTCACATTCTTCTACTTATTTTCAACCACACATTTTTCAATAAAATAATATTTCCTATCACATCAATAACTTTTTCTTCTTTTTCAACCACACATTCTCCATCAATCTACTATTTCAGAATATATTCTTCCAAAATAATGTGGGTCAAACATACCCTTAATATTGCTCAATCAGAAAAGGAAGAATGATTTGCATTCCAAGGGCTTCTTTGAAAGTTCTCCGCTGGTTGCCGACACTTCTAGGATGCTACCTCTGCAAAGGTATTAGGCTCTTTGACGGATGGGATAGAAGAAATAAAAGGACGATGACCACTGAAAAAAGAATGTTCATCCCTCTGTCGTCGACGAACTGTTGATGCCGTTTTGATAGTCCGATGGCGGTGAAATGGTTGGGATGGGTGAGGTGGAAAGTCAAGAGTGTGGATCCAGAAATTGGAGATAAATGAATTAAATGATAGGTGGAGTAGGTGGTGTGAGGTGTGGTGAGTTGTAGCATGTACGATATACCCGTGTTTTAAAAGAATAAATTTAAATATGAGTTTTGAAATGAAAAATTAAAAAATAGGTGCGAGTGTGATTTTCTCTATATAATCTAACGTAGTAAATACATTTTAATTGTCAAGTTACATGATTCATAAATGTTATAATATAAACAACAATCACAACCATGTTCTACGATCACCAAATGAAAGGTTTCATTCAAAATAAAATGCATGTAATTTTTTTTATATTATATTTTGTTAACAAGACTAAATTGAGCATCAGTTACAAGCTACATGTTCCCGGTTGTTTGACTGCCGAACAAAATTAACGAGTTGTCGTCAGACAATTAGGTTAAGTGTAATATTATTTTTTGACTAATATCTCCCGTACAAAATTTGGATCAACATCGTTAATATATTAGTTCCCAATCGTGTAAACTATTAACAAATCCTTGATTACAGGGATGGAACTTATCAAATTTAAGTTGTATTTTGTTTACTAACTCCGTTGAACATTTGATTTGTTAAAAAAAAAAAAAAATTCAAATAACAACCTTTCATTTGCAGCTGGGAATCCTAGGTTACTAACCCCAGTTACGGTTCAATGTTATCCACTTATTATTTAATATTAAATTAATGAAGTCAAAATATATTACGAGGAAAAGGTTCCACATGGTGTATTCGGATTTAATTCAATTTTGTAGAAGTATTTGCAAGCAAGGGCCGATCATTTTGTTTATATAGGCTAAATTTTCTCCCCTCAAATTAATAAATACTTAATAAAAAATCTTAGACAATTATTTTTCGGTCCTTTGACCTGATGAGACTTTATCGACAACTATAAGTTTTGTTCGACTTGTTTCTACCATCTTGACCAAGGTGCGCTTTGTTGCCTTCAAAGTTGACCTTTCTTTAGCATGTAATGTTTGAGAAGTATTTTATAAATTGTTTAAATTATAAATAAATAGAAACAAGTTATTAATAAGTTGATAATATTTGTGTGTCCTTAGAAATTTGTGGATAAAAAGTAAATTGAATATTTATGAACGTGAAAGTTTATTATTATTAATTCTTTTTAAGGATAATATAGACACTTTCAATATGCATAAACTTTTTTCATAAATTTGTTTAGTAGACCCTGAAGAATACAGTGTTAGCATTCGACTCATATTGTCGATTTGCTCAATGCTTAGCCACGTTAGTGTTTCAATTTGGGCATTTCGTCCCATTGAATTTAAGGGAACACTAACACAACAAAGGAAAATAATAATGCGATCTAAAAAATTTTTGGTGCAATATTTTTGTCTTCTAAGTAGTCAAAAACGCGCATTGTTATATAAGCCATGCTTTTGAAATGTGTTCTTATAAAGAAAAAAAATAATCAAGATTTGTTCAGCTTGATCGATTTTGTCTAGTTAGATGATAAAAGTATTACACCGTAAAATTATACAAATATACATATGAATGAAATATCGCAACTGAAATAAAATATTAGTAATAAAAGTGTATGTTTGGCAAAACTTAAATTATAAATTAAGCCGATTAAATATAATTTTTTATTTATATATTTTATGGGATTCATTAGAATAACATGACGGTATAACTTAGTGTCAACAGTGTCCTTTAACCCTTGGAGAGATATTATGAGAAGATTAGAGGTGTTAGGTTAACATCATTGGTTGTTTACATCAGCTTGCCTTTGTAAAACTCTAATGCCCATATCGAACAGCCCATATGGATATGCGGATTGTGTGCGTGTCTTTGTATGAGACAGAAAGGGATGTTAGCCAAGGATCCAATGTTCTCTCTCTCCTATCTATTATTTATAACGTTAACACACCATAAGCTTATGTCACAAATAGTCTTTACATTTTAAAATGTCTATTTTTAATAATAAAAATTTTGATCATTTATCCCATTTTTCATTTTTCAATTTAGTGAATAATGAATAATTGACTAAAAATCAATAATTTAAACTCAAACGAGTAATTATGTCGGTCTAAAGTTCAAAAAGACATTCAAATTTTGAGATTGATTTTTCAGACCTTCTTGCGAGGCTATGTAATGGATACAGTGAAGTTTTTTTTCTTGATTTAAACCGATCAAACTTCGTTTTTAATTAAACATTTCATTGGACCCATAATTTTATCCAACTTTAATCACAAATTTCTTGGATCCATCCATTATTATAATTTCAAAAGGGCTAATTAATCTATATAGGTTTGTACTAATAAATGAGTTAAATTAGATTGATATTTCAAGGTGGAACTAGATATTAATTCATACACATTAACCAATTACTTCTCTTTCTTCTTCCTCTAAAAGTTTGAATAAAAACCACAAAAATCTTAAGAAGTTTTGACCATGAAAAGTCACTCAAGGCAATGCACGTAGGTTTTCTCTAAGGCCCTGTTTGACATGCTCC
>CAIGRP010115790.1:0-33808 GCA_903798385.1 Fraxinus cuspidata | reverse complement strand
ATCTTCCACGGATGGAAAAGCTATGGCCAGCCTCAAATAATTTTCAGACAATAGCGGATCAAACAATGATAGTAGGTTTACTGCATGAAGCATAGTGTAGATTTTGTTGTAACCATAATTAGGTTTGCTTTTGTTTTCTGCAGGAGAAGTTTTGAAAGTAGCTATCTTAATTTTTTGTTTGGACGCTAATTTTTAAAAGAACTTTCTATTTCAAAAGTGTTTTTAAAGGAAACTATATTGGACTAACTTTTTTTAAAAGCTCTTCTAATTACCAAATGTACTTTCATAAAAATTAATGAAACAAATGCAAAAGCAGCTTTTGAATTTCAAAAGCTCATTTTGACTTTTTAAAAAGCCATGTTAAACGGGCATTATTTACTTGATTAGCTAAACCAACAGATTGTTTGGAACTGGATAAATTATACACAGCAGAAAATAAAATTATTTCCAATTCCCACCAAGGATTTGCACTGTATTTAGATAGAAACAGTAATAAGAATTATACATTTGATGAATTTCACAAATTCCTTTTTTTTTTCTTGAACTCCAATGATCATTTCTGCAATCCAAGATGTCCATTGTCCAGCTGCAATGGTGATCCACGCAGAGAACAAGAATGATGGCTATGTTTTCTTTTCTTGTACTAACAAGAATTATGAATTAATTCTCTACAATTTTCAAACCCTAGCAGCCTATTAATATAAGTTCAAGCGGACTTGGCCCGTCTCTTAAATTTAACTCGATTCATTATTTAATTAATCAAATTAATTAATTCTGGTATATGAATTTTAATTAATTCATTCGGCCTATTAATAAGCAACCAAATTAATTAATTATCCAATACTTGTCAGTTAATTAATTGGTGATTCTCATTCTTCTGGTTCTCTTTTGTGTGTTACCTATTAGGTTCCTAATCACGATATCTAACGACGTGAATTATTATTTTGATCTAATCAAAGTCGATAAATTAAAACACCCCTTATAATTTATCACAAATTCACATTCATCGTCCTAGATTGACATCTAGCAATGTGTCATGGCAATACATGTGACGGAAAATATTACGTGATGTGATAAAACCAAACTTGTTCGTTTACCGTGAAACTATAATCATTTCGTCAATATGATCTGATCAATTACAAGATATGGATATGTGTCAATCTTAATTATCGATCATATCTTCTATCACAATGTTAAGTCAATTTAAGCCGAAAACTCATTTTCGATATCCGAGCAATTACGGGATGTGGATATGTGTCAATCTCGTTTATCGATAATGTATTTTATCCCACTGTTAAGCCAATGTAGGTCGAAAACTCATTTTCGACTTATGAGTTCCCATTGACCAATGATTTCATTATCAACTTAACTTGATAAAGTGTAGATCATAATCTCTTACTATCTAAGAGTGACGAATCATCTATTGATCATTCACAACTTTCATATGATTCTTGTAATACTCGAACGATGTTGTAATAGCGACCTTTGGTAGAGCAATATCCAACATCACCAAAGTATGACTGTCCTCATATAAGGCACTATGATGACCTAAAGTCAAATGACGAATTCTACTACCGAACGTTAGAGATTAACCACTGACACACATATAGTTAACCATGTGGAATCTTCCCAACGGGTCCCCAATGTTTTGTTCTATAACAAAATATCCACGTGTTCATTTAAGTGTCATGACATTTCATCTTGTGAGATCAGCTACTTACTTCAAAAGTAAAAAAATGTCACACATGATGATCTAACTATAATAACGATATCCGTATCTTATTATTACTTACGACCAAAAATGATTTAAGATTTAGTCATATTACAATTTGTATTTCACAATTACAACTCCTTGTGACTTAAATCTACGGATTCTATTATTTAATATAATCATTAGAAAAGGAAAATAAATAAATAATAGATATTGCCATAATGTTTTAAATATATTAAAGTGTTTACAACCTAAATCGATTGGGTCTATGACATAACATTTACACATGTCATCCAAATGAAAGTTGAGAGTTAGAGAGTGCCTTGTCCATCGTGATTCGTGGGACACATTGGATGTAGACCATCTGTTGAAGACAATCTAAGCCACTGATTGATAGCCATTATTTTGAGAAAATTGAGTTTTAAATAGCGATTTTTTGGAAAATGTATAGTTAAAAAGTAAGAATTTTTTTTGAATTTATGTTCAAAATATTTTATTATAAAAATGTATGATTGAAAATGAGTATAAAAATTAAAGAGTTGTGAAATGATAATTGTCAAACAACATGCTAATTAATGAAAGATTCAGAATAAGAATGTAATAAAAAATATTAAAAAAGTTAAAACCGTTTAGTACAATTAAAATATAATATTTTTATCAAATAATTGGTGTGTAAATATAATTATCCTCCCAAGAATTCTTTGTCCATTTTAGATTGAAACACAAATATCTCAATGGCATAAATTGTTGTGAATAATCTCGTGTCCAACGTAATTGACTAGTAGTACACATAAGCCGATTGCACCGTAACATTTTTTTGGCTGGTTGGCCGATGTTGATAGTGAAAACATTTTCTTGTAACGGAATTAGAACATCTTGGCAACTTTTTTGCTATCTTTTTCTAATTTTCTTGTGTTTTTATTTATCTTAATCAAAATTAAGGGCATAATGATCTTTTTCCATCAAAATTTTGACATTATTTGACGAAAAGGACTGAATTCGCACCAATATCATTTGTTTAGGAGGCCAGTGTCAAGAAAAAGGAATTGGGACTGATTGAACACGGATGCCATAGGTTGAGGACTATTTGCACAAAAATCCATTTTTATTTCTTTTGCAACTGTTTATTAGGATGATAAATTGTGGATGGAATTAGATGAAGCTTCAAAGCCAGCCTTCGCTACTCCCAAGTCCCAATTCCACCAAGAACTTCCCAAAAAACAAAACTTGAAAAACTCGCACAATTTATTCAAATTTACTGTAAAAATGGAGGTGGGTTTGTTTTTGAATTCAATGGTAAGACTGCCCTTATCAAATTCAAGAACACTTGAAGATTCACGTATAAGACACTCGCTTTTCTCGACGAGAACGAAGACGTCTCGGAAGATGTACGGGCATAAGGAACGGCGAGTGATGGTAGTTGAAGCAAAGGGGAAGAAAGGAATGGCGGCTAGACAGTACCAGCGTACACCGCCGCCGCCTTTACCCAAGATTGAAGATGACGGAAATCCTAAATTTGTCATCTTCATCCGCATGGCGAATGTTAGCTCACTTCACCCCATCTCTGTCTATCACACACATAGACTGTTGGAGATTAAATTTGAATAATAATTGTGTTAATTATCTGAAAGTGTAAGTATTTAGTAGAGTTGGTTCAATGCATTATTAGAAGTTTAAATTTTGCGGGCAGTTGTTTATGAAAATTGCATAGAATTGTGCACGCGTGATGCTTTTGATAGAGAATAAATGTGTCATTAGATGAGGTGATTCTACATGTATACAGAATCACATATCCTTCTCTTGCACAAACAAAGTGAACAGGTTGAATATATTATTGCAAGCTCGCGTTTTGCAGTTACCTATATATGAAAATTGACGAAAATTGTGCTTGTGTGAGGCGTTTGCTAGAGAATAAATGTGTCCTTTAGACGAGGTGGTTCCACAAACACATCCAGCTCTTGCACAGACAAACAAAATGTACTGGACGCTTACATTTTTGAGAGTCCTCCTTATATGCGTTTTATGTAAAAGATGATGGATTATCTTTTGGTAAATTATGAATACTTCCAACTCTATTATATGCTGATTAACTTCGTTAAATGAAAACAAAGGAGAATTGTGTAATGCATGGACTAAGTTTTATCAAGATGATTTTAAAAAAGCGTTTCTTGCTTAGTGTGTTAGATTATCCACGCCATTTGATTGTAACATTAAGAATATGTTTGATATGCTATTGGATAGGACTGGGCAATGTATAAGATTTTATCTTCTTTTGCTTTTTTACAACTATCTATTAGTATATAGTTCACCTTACAAAATGAGCTGTAATTTTTTAGAGTGTTTTGCCATTAATGTTCTCACACCTCTTTATAGTAACATTAGTTTGAATCTCTGGAATTGGTGGTGATTCATGAAAATTTAAATGCATGTTTGAAAAGTGAATAAATTATAATTTAAGTGATTATAAGATATAGTCCTAAGGAATGTATGGATAATAAGTGGACATTAGTCGTGGGTCTACAAAATGTAAGAATAAAAAGTATTTTTGGCTCGAGGTTTTTCAATTATGATCATTTCTCGAACATGCTCTAAAGGAATAAGATGATTGATTTTTGTATTGATTACTGGGAGTGTGTTAACTACGTATATATGTAGGTTAATGGCTATTAAAGTTTCTCTGACCCGAGCTTTGAATTTTTATAAGCTTTTGTTTGGCGTCTGGAAATGTTGAAGTTCACTTTTTGGTTTTGGACAGGTTTACCTTTGGTACCCACTTAATCTTATAACTGGTGGGACAACTGCAAAAATCATGGTTGCTGCAAAAAACAATTTTCTGGGAAAATATATTTACAAAGATACATTAGCTAGGAATATTGCAGCAGTTATTTACAGAGTAAGCTTGTATCCTTGATATTCTTGGCGATCATATGTTTGATTTTGAGCTTTGTTAGTAACTTAGTACTAAACCAATGATGGTAAGAAGGGACAGGGTTTGATATCCCTTATTTTTCCTTCCTATGATCCTCTAACATAGAAATTGTGTCTCCTTTTACTTTTATCTGCTCTTTAATGATCTTACTCACTAAGAAATGTAGGAACTGTCAGCTCGTTGATGATTTCTTTCCCTTTCTTCGTGCTTTTACTTTTTCCTCCTTCATCTGTTGAAAGAGCAGATCGAAGTCAATTTCATTTATAATGTTGGGCGAAGATTGATTTTATTGGAGCAAGGGATGAAAATTGAACGTTGATAGCACTATATTGAAGGATTATTTGTGCACGGGTCATGTTAACTTTAGTTCAGTTCCATGTCAATAGGGAGATGGAACCGTCTTGAAGGGTGGTATTTCTTACTGAGCTTGAGTTCCAGAAGCATTAAAAATGGAAACTTGGCATTGCATTAAGAAGTGTAAAAAATGGAAACATTTCATCATTTTATATATTGTTCCACATTAAATGCTACCTTCAAATATATAGAATATGAATCCATAGGGCAAATAGCTGTTTGTAGATGGTTTCATTTGTGTAGATCATCATTGAAATTGGTGGCTTTTTTATAAAATATGTATCCTTGTGCTTCGGTTTGTAAATGAGTACTACCCCATTTTAATTTGCTTCTACTGAAACAGGATGAGAAGGAGATACAGAAGATGGCACAGAAACAGTTTCGTCCATTGCGGACAGCTACGGAGTTTAGATATGGCTACAAACTTGTTGTAAAGTTCCTGTTCTCTACTTTACACACCATGATTTCGATTGCGAAATCCTACAGTTTTCCATAAATTGCAATAATTCTTCAAGACATCTGATCATGTGAATTTTGGTCTAATTCGTCTTCTAACTTCTTCTGTTAGGATTTTGAACATGTGAATATTTAGCTCTAAGCTGCATATATTCTCGTTCTTATCTTATCCATTCTTATATGGCCAGACATCGGGTTCCCCTAGTCTCCTATATCCCTTAGGACGTCCTTGTTGTCGATCCTATATTCCAGTTGCTTCTAGATTAGAATCGTCAATTCTAATTGCACTTCTCCTTTCGTCCAATCTCTCTGACAAAGATTCCGTGTAGACCATTTTTTGGATTTTTACAAATTCAAAGCGAGGACTCCATTCTTTATAATGTGTGTTAATCTAATCTTACACAGTACATCCTCCTGAAAGCCTCCTTCCTTGTTAGTAGGCAAATTGAATATTCTAAAATAGGTTTTTCTCCATTCTTAATTCCAAGATAAGTATACAATTCCCATGTACTTCACATGGGACCCTAAACTTCTAACTTGAACTCTCATAATACTTCATTTGCTATAGGTCTCGTATACGTTCCACTTCATCTTATTATCACTATCTATATTCCCTTTTTTTTCCTTCTGTCAAATGTTTGTTCTTAAAATTTACTTGTTTTTCACCCTACAAGTTCCACCATCTTGTTCTATCAACTTGAATCTCTTTGATATATCTTTTACATTTATTATTAGTCATGCCAAGCATCAATTTCCTATGTTTCGTAGTTAAGCTCTTGAAGAAATTACCTTACAACCCATTGTTACGATCTTTGCCCAAAAAACCTTACGAGAAGTCTAATAAATATAATCACATTCCTAACATTAATTGTGATAGAATTTCAAAAAGCAGATGTGCTGCTGCTTAATTTTGTTAATTTCTACATGTTTAAAATGCAGGAAGGCAACAATATAAGGGCTGCACTCAACACCACTGATGTTATTGAGGTAACAGTTGATTATTAGCTTTGTTGTTAATCCTTTCAGTCATAATGGGATTATAATTTTAATCATCTCTGGGTGGTGAAAAGTACGTTGACTTAATATCGATTCCAAATCGGTTAGTATTATGATATATAATGAATAGTAGATTGATTGCAACCGAAATTTAATCTTTCTTATTTCACTTTTGCAATTTTCAGCTCCCAACACAGGATGAACTCAAAACAGTTCTGGATAAAGTGAAGGACTTCTTTGGAGATGCTAAGGAATCCTTTGGGAAGCTGACATCCTTCAACGCAGCAACTGAATCCTTGGAGGAAGAAGCTAAAGAAAAATCCATGTGAGTTTTAATAACATTACCTGAAGCAGATTCATATGAATCATTAAGGTAATTTTATCGTTTTAGTTTCATCTTTAAAATTCACTAAATTAAATCAATCATTAGGCTGAAAAGTTGAAGGTGGTCTACTGATGAAAGAAAGCTGAGCAGGTGAAGCATTATGTATAGCACATCACAGCAGGCAGAAGGAATTATTCCTTGCGTGTTTTCACTGACCAACAGTCGCAGTCGGTTTTGTACTCCAAAGTCTATTGAGAGTTTTTCCTCCTTTTGACAGTAATTGTATTTATCCATGGAAGACTAAAGTTTGCATGTTATACATTCATTTTCAGAATAGGAAAACTCTTTCTTTAGCCTCGTTTGAAGTGAAATATTAGAATTGTTTTTCATATATTCAGTTTAGCTAGGAATATTTGGACACCCTTTGGTTTGTGCGTGTAGGGGAAGTAAATTGTGCTTTATTCGTTTCATTTTGTTGATATTTGACAAAGGTATCTTGAGAAGGGAGCACCATATTGTTATGTTAGTGAGATTTTGATGTGAACTAATGGAGCCAAAATCTGGAGGCATTCATTTTAGACACCTGGCGCTATAATGAACAAGATTTTAGTTTCTTTCCGTTAATTTGGATACGGATGGTGATTTTGGTTAGTAAAGTCGGTCAGTGGGGGAGGCGATATGAAGTTGAAGGCTCGACTAGCGTTACGCTAGCGTTAAAGCCGAAATGCAAAAAGAAGACCCTAGAAGGTGGAATAAGGAAGAGTTTGGAAGGCTAATTATGGAGAATGAAGGGTAATCTTGAGGAAATAAAGAAGAAAAATGGCCCAGTAAGCATGGGCTATGCCATTGACTCACCCGGCTCTAAGCTTTTATGCGTTGGTTTTGTTCGAACAAACCAATCTTAAAATCTGAACAGAGACAGGTCCGCGGCATGGTGGAGTTAGCTACTTTTAAAAGGGACTTTTGTTGACGAAGGAAGATCAAATTTGTAGTTAAACATATACGCGACGCCCACATGGATAGAAGAGTGGACGATTTTTAAGTGATCTAAATTAGGTTTGTTTTCAAGTTCATATTTTTCTAATAGAGAGCCGATCGATCGCTCACCATTTTGTAAGTTGCGAATTACGAATCGCAATCTACTATTTATCTTCTTAGGTAGATTCGTCATTGGTCATATGTTGGAGGACATTTCTTTAATGCTAGGTTTGGGACAAAAGTAGGAAACACCTTTCATCCACTTCAAGAATAGTTAATCATAAAAAAAGTTAAATCATTCCATTTGGACATTAAAAGTATCTTAACAATTATAAGCACTTTTCATGGGTTCTTAAATTATAATCTTACTTTATCCCATAATCCTTAGACAAACAATTAACAATTATGGCACTAATTAGTGATGTAATAAAATATAAAGATGAGGCTGCAAAACAAGACTTCATTTCCCATTGAATTAGAATAATCATAAGAATCATGTAAAGATTTGATACCTGAACATTCACACAAAAGAGTTGTAATAATAAACCTTTTCCATGACTATAATTACAAGTTCAAACATTAAAATAAGAAAATAAAACTTAGGGAATAACGAGTTGTCCCCCATAAATGCAGATGTCTTGACTTTTACTTTAGCAAAAATCGATTGGAGCAGACATTGTGGACATATGTAAATTATATAATATAATATACATGAAAAATTGCATTATTGGTTCCGACTTACTCAGTCTCAATCATTAAAGCTGAGCAAATTTTTGTGTTTGTGCGTATGATAAATCGAACTATTGGTTCCTTACATCATCGTTGGTAACAAGTTAATATTTAACCTTCATAAGAAGCAATCGATCCACAATCCTTAAGTCGACCAAAATATATATGATCAGGAAGTTGAGTGATTCCCCATTTCTTCTAACTTGGAAAGTACCAAATATAGTTGTACAAAGACAAAATGGTCCAAATCTTCAAACAAACAAAAAATAAAAAAAATGTCATATGAATCTTGGATGTCTAAATTTAAACCGATTCCTAAGATTTGAGTGAGGCATCTTCTACGAGGATCATATGATAATTTAACGAAGACTTGATTTATTTTTACGGTTGAAAATTGATAGGTTTGAACCAACTTAGTGCACCGAGGGACTAAAACCGTGCATCCCCCACCCCACCCCAAACATGTATACACGCACACACACTCTGTGTGTAGATACATAGGCACAATACGATCATTAAAACATGGTGTACAATAAAAAAAACATGTAAACGACAAGGACTCACGTCTGTTTCTCGTTTTTAAGATGAAATGTTCTTAACAGTGGCGACTTTCAATCATTTGCATGCTTAAATTTTGATGACTTTAATACACAAACATTGAACATAATTATTCCAATAATTATAAAGCTTGATTAAATTATGTGCCTCAATTATGACTTTTGCTTATAAAGAAACACTTATTTGATCTGTAAAATGAGCTGGAAGAATCTTTGTTTTCATATATAAACACATTTTTGGCTGCTGCTTTAATACTTTTAAATTTCTTTCTGCAGTGTTTTTTTCTGCATTTTGGTTTGAACCCTTGTGCAGTCATGGGAAGACAACCTTGTTGTGAAAAGGAAGGATTAAAACGCGGTCCGTGGACGATCGAAGAAGATCATAAACTCATGAATTTCATCCTCAACAATGGAATACAATGCTGGCGACTCGTTCCGAAACTTGCAGGTAAGAAAATATTCTCAATTTATGAAAATTAATGGTATATGATGTAAAAATGAATTTGGCATGCACATGGGGTAATTTGTTAATTTAAATAAATTAGTTCATGGTCTCTCTAACAGTTTAAGGTTTTAGATGAGGTAGTTCAACAGTATTGCGCGTATACACTTGAAAAACTGACTATCTAGATGGATAAGTAGTATGTTTTGTGATGATGAAAGGTTTGAGGAGATGCGGAAAGAGCTGTAGACTAAGGTGGATTAATTACTTGAGGCCGGACCTCAAGCGAGGGGCATTGACAGAAGCTGAGGAAGACATGATCATCGAGCTCCATTCTCGACTAGGAAACAGGTAACATCATGGTCATACTAGCCCCCATTAAATTATAATTCATTTTTCTTTCTTTTCTTATCAACCGCACAATCTTCAATAAAATAATATTACATGTAAATCGAAAAACTTTTACTTCTTTTTTAACCACATATTTTTCCAAAAAAAATACTATTCCTCTCATATAACGTGGAATAATGGGGGCCTAACGGGCACTATTAACTTGTAAGAAATGATATCTAGACCATTTCGGAAATTTTCTAAGACAACTAGTATATATGATCATTAGCAGGTGGTCTAAGATAGCCTCACATTTTCCTGGACGAACTGATAATGAAATAAAAAACCATTGGAATACAAGGATCAAGAAGAAATTAAGACTCCTGGGATTGGATCCAGTGACTCACAAGCCTGTTGAAGAAACTGAAAATTCTGCAGCAGAAAATGAAGAAATATATCAGCATATTTTATCCAAAGAAAACGAAAAAGATTATCAGACAGAAGGAACAACAAAATCTGGCTTTAACGAGATGAAAAATATTTCCATTTTCGATGTGCCAAAAGAAAATTCAGAAATGGGATCTATTTTGTCGAAAAATACAGATGAATCTTCGGTGAATTTTTCTGCGATAATGGACGGTCGTAATCAATTCGAAGATCCTTTCCAGAATTGGATAGGGAGTCCCTTACATTGGGATGTTTTTAGCAATTTAGGAGAAAATTATCCATGAAAAAAGAAAGCAAGTATTAGCTTATCATTCATATATGTAAATGAATGTTACTTTCTTAATTTGGATAAATGTTGTGTTACCTTTTTAGAGTTACATAGATGGCTGGATTTTTCATTTTTAAATGTTTTATCTATTAATTTTATTTAAAAATGTTAGAACACCCTTTTATTGATCTCTAAAGAAGGCATAAATGAATTGTTCCTTCCGAATGAGGGTAGACACATATGGTAGACTTTAAATTAATCAAAGATAAATTTTATTTGTTGCACTACATGAGCATGCATGCATCTTTAATGAAACATGAGATACTCAAGTGTATTTAGACCGTTTGGCCCATTATTTGCAATAATAATTTTTAAAATAATATTTTTTTGAAGAATGTCTTGTTGAAAAAGAAGGAAGAATTTTTTGATTTATCTGTAATATTATTTTATGGAAGATTATGTGATTGAAAATAAGAGATAATTTTTTTTGAGATAATGGAGACCAAACATGGGCTTATGTGCGCTATAGGCCTCGCTCTATTAACAAAATTAATATGTAATGTGAGTTGACATAATTTAGTTTACATGCTCGTTATTGTTTGAAGTCAATGAAAAAGGGGGAAAATAGTGTCTAAAAAACTGTTTAAATAAGGGTATATTAGTAAATGAAAAAGAAAATTAAATGAATTGTTTTTCATACGGATTAAAAAATCTTATTTAATGTATTAAAATAGAAATTTTGTCAAAAAAAAATTTTCTTTACCTTTATTTAATTATCAATAATTAGTAGTAAATTATTATTGGAAGTAGTAAAGAAATTGAATGACTATGCAATTTAAATAAGTGTACTGTTACGCCATGAAAAGTTAGGACCCATGAAGGGGTCCAATTGGCCCACATGGCAAACGGTTCGGGGGCCCATGCCTCATACGCTGACATAGGACGGCCCGGATGCATAGGGCGAACCGATCCAAGCGCGAGCGACCCGACTCTCCCATATGAAACACCTGGACAGACTCCCTTACAGGCAGACCTTATTGACAGAGCCGACCAAGAAGAGACAATGGCAAGATCTCGAATGGATCCCGCACGACATGTGTTGACAAGATAACTCACTGCCACTGCCGCCACCACCATCTTGTTTAGTCAAGTCTAAAAGTACAGGTTAGGCTTTATGAATACAAAAATGGGTGATAGCATTTAAGGCAAGAATTGATTGATGTATTTGACAAGAAAGGGAATTCATTCGGATGAGGCCATGTGTGTTACCATCCAACGGACTCTATTCATTTCATCCAAGTATAAAATCTCACACTTAGCGCCATTCGAATGCAATGCAAATTTAGACTTTTAAAACTATATTCTTGCTACGTACATTTCCATTTATATACTCCCAAATCGACCCCCTTTTTATTAATTGGAGACTCACATTTAAAGCTCTCCCACACCCTAAATTATTTTCTTAACTGACTTGACCGTTAGAGTGCGCGTGGCTAACTCCATCCCCTCCGGAGAAAGCCACGTGTGACTAACGATTTATTCAAGTGTGTAGGAATTCAGCTTGCGTAGACGTAAGAGGCCTTGAAATCTGTTGGCCACATCATATGTACATTTTTCGAGGTCAACAGATTAACGCCGTCTGTAGAAAATTCGACACCATAACCACGAGCATCATTGTGGTAAAAGCCATTTGGAACAGAACCATGGAGAAATGCTAGGTCCTTGAAGAAAGGACCGCCACAAAGAAGAAACATCTAAGAAGCCTACTTTTAACTCAAAGTCGAACATTTGCTATGAGTTCCAACCACTAGGGATTGCAAAGTGGAACTAGGAAGGAGGAGGCCTCTGAAGAAGAGGTCCTCCTCACAAATGTGAACATGCGTCGTCCCCATCATACACACAGGCAGGTGGTAGCACAACATGCTTAGCCAGGAAAGTATGGGAAATGACTGCAAATATGAGAAACATGACCCAATAGAACGCTGTCATGTAGTAGTTACTCATGCAAATGCACCAACAGACAGGATACCGGGTGCCTCGGCATGGAATGTTTTCCCAAGAAGGTAAAGAGAATGACACGAAAACATACCCTCAAATGCATGCATGAATGTCAGCCTAGCTGAGAGGAAGAGAAACTTTCCGCCTCAAGAGCGCGAACCTCAAAGGTCTAACAGCGTTTTTGATCGAATTGGACCCTAAAGGCCTAGGAATAGGTCCCATCAGCTACCCATTTCCAAAGAGGGCAAGAACCATACCAATAATATGAGCTTTAGGGGATTCCACCTCCATCTAGAAATAGGTGAGAGAGAAGGGACGAAGCAAACCTGAGAAATCAAGCAGAAACGCCACAACCCCCTTGTTACCAAGTGGAAGAGATTTATTCTAATGCAGATCATTCAAGTTGGACGACGATGATGAAAGTTTACCTTTCTCCCAAGAATTGAGAAGCACCCCAGTTACAAATCACTTTGTGCCTCCAAAGATACCTAAAGTTGAAGGAAAGGGTGATCCGACAAAACATCTCAATAACTATGATAAGTGTATTTTATATACTTATTCGTGGCCCTAAATCATGATATTTTATTGTCTTTTGGATTAAATTCTGCCTAATTTATGTTATAATGTGTTTTGTAGGTAAAACTTTATGTTTAATGAAGAAATAGAGAAAAGAATGCAAAAGTGATGAAAAATGCCAAAAAATCAAAGATGAATTCCTTGGAGAGAAATAATATATTAAATGGATTGGAGTTAAACGGGTCTCAATAGACTTGTATTGAAAATTTTAATTGGAGGCCCAAATTAAACCTATATATATATACAATAAAAAAAGAGACACATAATACACAGGAGAAGAAGAGAACGGCGATAGGAATAGAAGAAGAAAAGAAGAAAGAGGAGAGAGAAATAAAAAAGTGCTGCCAGCAGAAAGGAAAAAGAGAGGAAAAAAAAGGGCTGGGAGAAAAGAGAAGAGAAAGAAAAGAAGGAAAAAAGAAAGGAAACCAGAAGTTTTCACGTTTCATCAATTTTTGGTGATATCTTTTCACTTTTGCGTGTTTTATTTTTACAATATAAATAACTAATTTTGTATATTAGGGAAAACAATTTAATCAACTTGTGATCCTTTTTTTTTTACAATATAAATAACTAATTTTTATTATTAGGGAAAACAATTTAATCAACTTGTGATCCTTTTTTTTTATTCAAGACTGCTGTGATTTATTTATATATGTGTTGGTTTTATTATGAGTTTAATGCATTATATTACTTGATCAATAATTTGATGATTGTGTAAGTCTCTTATGAATCGAGATGTGAGTTTGATATTTAGACTATATAATAAAATATGGTAAATTAGTATAACGTGTAAAGATACATATACTAATTATTGAGTTCATAATATGAATTCTTAGAACTAGTGTTTCGTTTAACTAAAGTTGATTCACATAAAAATATGGAATAAAATTAGTTAAATAGGCTCAATGAGAACTCGAGAGGGGTAAATTGAATGTAATAGAAGAATTCGATTGAACACTCCATTGGTTCTGAATCTTGAATTAAGAATAAATGTGATCAATATATGAAATTGTTATGTCCTAATATTCATTACATATTTGTTTCTCCAATCATCCATTGTTTGCAATTTTTTTATATTTTCAATTAGTCAAAAGTAGTTAGAAAAAAAATAATCACAACTATCATAATTATTTACTCGCTTTTGTCAAATAGGAGTTAGAAAAATTAGATTAAATTTTAAAGTATAATCCTTGTGGGAATGATATCCGGATTCAAGGGTCCACTACACTACTTGTTATGATATCGTATACTTGCGATATAAAAAACGCAACAAACTACAAGACCTATATGTCTCTGCAAGGGGCCTTGTCGGCGATAAAATGCAGAGCTTTTCATCTCATGCTAACTAGGGGTGCCGAAATTTGGTACAGCCGCATCTCAGATGCTGCGTACAGCCGCATCTCAGCTGGCAGCATCAGAAGTTGGCCAGACCTTAAAAATGCCTTTCTGAACCAATTCCTGTCTAGTATAGAACCCCCATCCAAGGCTACAAAACATGAGGCAGCAGTCAGGTGAAACCTTGAAAAACTACTTGGTTCGCTTCACAGATGAGATGACCTATTGCGAACAGGTTACAAATAGAGATGCCATTTTTGCTCTAAGAGGAGGCCTCAACATGAACATCCTATTCTGGAGAGACGTACGAAACAAAAATCCCACCTCTTATGATGCCTTGGTGGAAATGATGAGAAATAAAATTGTTAATGAGGAGCTGATTGACCACCACAATAGAACCTCACTGGAACTCCCACTATCTCAAAGACAGTGAAGAGGCCTTGTATCACACTTGGTGGACCAACAGTGGACCCAAGCATGACACACAATAGCCCCCACATCAGGCCAAGTGTTGGCCACATCCATGCTAAATTCAGTGCCCTCTTTGGCGTACAAAGAAGTTGGACTTAAGGCTTAAAGGCAGCCGAATTCATCTAGGGGAAGAGGTAGAGGGAGTAGCAAGGAGCCACGAGATAGGCAATACTGCACATATCATCGAACTAATAGCCACAACACTGAGAATTGTCTGTCCATGCCATGTCATGAAGGATAAACTGCCTCCCTATTGAAGGTAGAAGCGCCCGTCAAATGCAAAGAAGTCATCCCAATCTAGGCGAGAAATAGAGCCTAGGCATAACGAGGACATGCTATACTGCAGGAATGAATCTCCTCGACAGAAGCACGAGGAATACAGAAACAGGACCAGAGGGCAAAGTCCTAGGAGAGAGCCTCTAGCAAATACTGATAATACCCCCATCAGAGAAATTGACACCATCATATGTGGCCCATACATGGGGGGACTCCAAGAACACCCAGATGAATTATGCGAGAGAAGCAAACGACCCTTCCATGATGAGCTATTTGATCAATAGCACTGGTCATGGATCCGGGAAGATCCCACCAATAGCTTTCTCTCTGGCAGACACTGTGGGGGTTCATTACCCCCACTACGACGCGCTGGTGGTACGAGCCATCGTAGTCAGGAATGGATTGAGGCGCATTCTAATGGACAATGGGAGTTCCATTAACATCATGAACCACCTTTGACAAAATGATGGTGGACCATGAACTCGCCTCCATGACTGCCCCCTTATATGGTTTTATTGGTGACATCATTGTCCCCAGAGAGAGGATCACATTGGCTATGGAAATGAGAGAACCCCCATTTATGGCTCATCACTTCATGGAGTTCCTCATTGTATACCACCGATCTGCTTACCACGGAGTATTGGGACGAAAGAACTCGAGGCCGTAACATCCATATATCACATATGCATGAAATTTCCCACCAATGAGGGAATTGCCAAGGTGCGAGGAGATCAATGAAATGCTATCTTAGCTCCTTAAGGAAATTCGAACCTCGTAGTGTAAATATGGTTTTGATAGATGCTGAAATGATTGACGTACCTGAAGAAGGTCCTACCCTTAAACAAGGGGAAGACGTCGACATGATAGACGCCCCTGATGAAGGGATCATTGAGGTGGAATTAGACCCCAGGGTCACATAATCAAACTTACAAGCGACCCCGATAGAGAATCTTGAACCTTTCCCCATGAACTTACATGACCCCATAAGAGTGTTACAAATAGGAAATGAGCTCGAATCAGAAGAAAAAATTAGGCTTAAGGACTTCATACTCAATAATTTGGACATATTTGCGTGGAGACACGAAGACATGGTGGGCATTGATCCCAAGGTCATTTGCTACCGACTTAATGTGGACCCAAAGTTCACCACTCACAGGCAAAAAATGAGAGCCTTGAACCCGGAAAGATACGTGGTCCTAAAAGAGGGGGTGCAAAAGCTCATATCCAATCAATTCATCGGGGATGCAGTGTACCCAAAGTTGATATCCAACCCCGTCTTAGTAAAGAAATCCAATGACAAATGGAGAGTTTGCATAGACTTCTCCAACCTCAACCAAGCTTGCCCAAGGACAGTTTTCGCTTCCAATGATTGACCAGCTAGTCGATTCTACTGCAGGCCACGAACTCTTGAGTTTTATGGATGCATACTCAGGGTACAACCAGATCCCCATGCACCCAACAGATGAGGAAAACACCTCGTTTATGATAGAGGCCTCTACTGCTACAAAGTTATGCCAATTGGCTTGAAAAATGCTGGCACAAACTATCAACGGCTGGTCGACCATATGTTCACCGAACTTATAGGCAAAACTATGGAAGTGTACATTGAAGACATGCTTTTGAAACGCCTCAGGTCTGCAGATCACATCGAATACTTGGAAGCTACTTTCAAAATCTTGAGAAAATACCGGTTGAAGCTGAATCCATTGAATTGTGCTTTTAGTGTCTCCTTAGGAAAATTCTTGGGTTATATGGTTAATTAGAGAGGCATTGAGGTGAACCCCGAGAAAATCAAAGCCTTACTAAACATGAAATCCCCCAGTAAGCCTAAAGAAGTGCAATGTTTGAAGGGACGCTTGGTAGTGCTGAACCGCTTCATTTCCAAAGTGACAGACATATGTCTCCCATTCTTTAAGTCTTAAAAGGAGGGAAGATGTTCCAGTTGAACCACTTGGACCAAGCCCTCTCCTCTCAAAACCCAATGAGGGAGAAGCGTTGTTGCTATGCCTGGCCATAAGCG
This sequence comes from Fraxinus cuspidata, assembly GCA_903798385.1. Lineage (NCBI taxonomy): Eukaryota > Viridiplantae > Streptophyta > Magnoliopsida > Lamiales > Oleaceae > Fraxinus > Fraxinus cuspidata. The sequence goes on along the minus strand of CAIGRP010115790.1, from coordinate 16,610 downwards.
TGGAAACTGTAAGCTCAGTCGTAGTAAGAAAGGAGGGCGACATGCAATTGCCTGTCTACAGTAAGCAAGGCTCTCCTGCTAGCTGAATCACGTTATACTGACATGGAAAAACTTACTTTGTCCCTTATGATCACTTCCAGGAAGCTGAGGGCCTATTTTCAAGCCATAGCGTACATGTGTTGACAAGCCTTCCCCTCAAACATGTCCTCCAAAATCTAGACGCATCAGGAAGGCTAATGAAATGGCCTGTAGAATTAAGTGAATTTGATATTTCGTATCAACTAAGAACCTCAATGAAGGGGCAGGCAGTGGCGGATTTCATAGCAGAATTTATTAAAGCAACAAATATCAATGTAATAATAAAGCCGGCAGATCCCCCAGCCTGGAAATTGTTTGCTGATGGGTCCTTTAGGAAAACGGGATTAGGAGCTAGTGTACTGCTGGAAAGTCCAGAGGGTCACAAAATTAATTATGCAGTGAGATTTGACTTTAAGACCTCGAACAAAGTCGATGAGGATGAGACACTTCTAGTAGGCCTCAGATTTGCCAAAGAAATACAGGTCAAGAACTGGTAGTTCGCAATGACTCCCACTTGGTTGTAAGCCCGGTCAACGGCAATTTTGCAGCCAAAGATAATGGCATGGAAACATACCTAAAGAAGGTTATAGACCTTATTCCATGCTTTGAAAAGTTTGAGCTAATCCAAATCCCAAAGAGAAGAGAACATGGATGCGGATGCCCTATCAAAATTGGCCAGCAGCAAAGACTCAGAACTACTCAAAATTGTTCCAATTGAATACCTCCCCAGGCCCTCTCCAGCTAAAGCAGAAAATGTGATGTGGGTTGAGGGAACCACACAATGGATGCAACCTATTATAGCTTATCTCAAAGATCACGTCTTGCCGAAAAACAAGGAAGAAGCCAAGCTCAGACAAAGAGTCGCCCACTATGTGCACCAAGATGAAATACTTTACAAAATGGGATTTTCATCCCTCCCCTCTCACGGTGCATTGGAGGGGAGGAGACTAATTACGTCCTACGAGAAATTCACTAAGGAATATGTGGCAACCACACATAGGGTCCAACATTGGTCCAGAAAGTACTAAGGCAAGGGTATTACTGGCCGACTTTAAAAAATGATGTTGTACAAGTTATGAGAAGGTGCGACAAGTGTTATCTTTTCTCTTCCATTCAAAGACAACCATCCCAATAGTTAACTGTAGTATCCAGTCCCTGGCCGTTCGCCAAATGGGGGTCAATCTAATAGGCTCTACGCCAAAAGGGAAGGAAAGTGTAAACTATGCGATTGTCGCCATTGATTACTTCACTAAATGGGTCGAGGCGGAACTGTTGGCTATAATAACTGAAGCAAACACTTCTAAGTTCATATGGAAGAACATCATATGCCGGTTCGAAATCCTCCACTCAATCGTTACAAACAATGGGCGACAATTTGACACAAGAAACTTAGGGACCTACGTGACGAACTGGGTATCAAAAAACACTTCTCCTCCTCTCACCACCCCCAGGAAAATGGCAAACTTGAGGCAGTCAACAAGACTATAAAGTACCTCTTAAAGAAAAAACTTGACACATTGAAGGGGCGTGGGTGGATGAGCTCCCCCCATGTGTTGTGGGCGATTCGCACCACCAGCCGAACTACGACGAGAGAAATCCCCTTCTCCTTGGCATATGGGGCAGAAGTCATGAGCCCAGTCGAAGTGGGTCTTCATTCTCCTCGTAGCCTACAAACGAAGTATCCAATGATGAGATAAGGTGATGCGAGTTCTATTTCCTTGGAGAAAGGAGGGATGATTCACAAATTAAATTGACCTCCTATTAAAGGAAAATGGCTACAATGCCAAAGTCAAGAAGAAATCATTCTGGAGAGGCCATCTTGTGCTCAGAAGGGTTTTTCTATCCTCTAAAGAGCCTGGCTTTGGCACGCTGGGTCCGAACTAGGAAGGCCCCTATCGTATATCAGGGGGCGTTAGGCCAGAATCCTTCTTGATTGAGAACTTGGATGGGAAGGTGCAACCCTACCTTTGGAATGTTGACCATCTAAGAATGTATTACCAATAAAAAGGCACAGGTCATTGCTCATATACTCATTGTGATTAATGCAAGTGTGTATGCATTATGATCGTTTATCAAAGTGAAATTATGGCGAGCCCACAGATTGTTAACCCACTGGTTGAAAATGACAAGCTCATGCATTATGATCGTTTATCAGTACAATTGTGGCAAGTCCATAGATTGTTAACCCACTAGTTGAAAATGACAAACTAGTGCATTATGATAGTTTATCAAAAGGCAATTATGGCGAGCCCATAGATTGTTAACCTACTAGTTGAAAATGACAAGTTCATGCATTATGATCGTTTATTAGTGCAATTATGGCGAGCCCATAAATTGTTAACCCGCTGATTAAGTTGAATACTTAAAATATGGCAAACCCATAATAAACTTAGGCATATATCGTAGGCATAGTCACTAGTTAAATATGATGAACTCATACATCCTGATTATTTATTGAAATGAATACACTCTATCAACGGTTAATATTCAATTACTAGTTCATTAGTTAGATACGACGAGCTCGCATATCATTATTACTTGTCGAGGTCAGCTATGGCGAGCCCATAAACCGTTAAACACTTAGCAACATTTTTAAAGATCAGCTTGTTAAGTTTGGCGAGTTTATATTCCCTAACCAAATTGAGAGTTGGAAAAATTCATTCATTCATTCAAATCAATTCATTACACGGAGAATGGGGAGAGCTATTACAAAAATAGAGGCATATTCTAAGAATCAGCACCGTCATCCTGCTTAGGCTCTTCAGAAGCATCTACTTCTTCCACCGAGTCTTCAACTTCGTTGGCAGGAGTGGGCGGCTTAGCAGACATGAACTCTTCCTTTATGATAGCCAGATCCAATTGAGGATGCAGCTCGGTAAGCGTCGCAAACACTTCGTTGTATGCGACTTCCCACCAGTATATATCGAGGCCATCATACTCATCGTCTCATGGAAGTAGGCGACATATTCGTTCACTGCTGCCACCCCTGTCCCACTCAACTGCTGTTTCAAATCAGCTACCTCAGCAGTCAGCTCTTCGACTTTGGCCTTCAGCTCCTCCTTATCCTTGTTGGCCACCTCCACATTGTCAGAGTTCTCCACCCGCTTCGTCAAAGCATTGACTTCGACTTTGCAGAGGTAATTCATCATTTTCCTTGGCAATTGCGTCCACTCCCGACTCCGCCTCGGCTTGCTTCATCTTGGAGGCCTCCATGGCGTCATTGGCTGAAGACGCCTCAGTCTTGGCCCTATTCAGTGCCACCTCAGCATCTTCTGCCTTGGTGGGGTACTCTTTATTGAGGCCATGCAGTCGCCTCAGTTCCATTTGAACATTTAAAAAGAATACTTGAGAGCGAGCATGCAGAGAGATACCCGCCTCCACCATATTCACCGCGTCACAGGTCTCAGTATATGAAGAATACTTATCAGTCCAATATTTATGGTGGACCCTCATGACCTCTTGAACCTCGACGGAAAGCATCTCTATCACGATGGAGGCAATCTCATCAGACCTTTGCCCAAAGAAGTTCTGAGCTTTTTCCTCAGAAGGGCACTCCTCACCTCCTTGCCCCGCCTCTTCCTCACCAAATTCACCACTTCCTCATCCACATCTTCTACTTCCACAATCTTCACAGAGGAAATGGGTTTGGCTTGGATAGGTTGACAAAGCGATTCCCCAATGGTGATTTGGTGTCTAGGGAAAAGGTCAGGCCTGGTGTTCTTCGATAACACTATATTCCTCTTAGGGGACCTCTCTAAGAGAGCCTCCACTTCTTTCTCCTTCTCCTTTTTCCCCTTCTTCTTCGGAGGAGGCGACAGATTCATTTTAGAAAGGTGGGCCAGCTCATCCCGCTGGTTCTTATAAGTGGATGACTCGGCACTCAGGGACTTCTTTTTTTGGGCTTTCCCCATGCTCCTCAGATGGAGCAGGTTGGGCTTCACATACTCCTTGTCGTCATGTTGCCCTACAAGCAAAATGAACATTTAAGAAAATTGTGCAAGAAAATAGTCGGTGAACACATGCAAGAATCATCTTGTTTTACCTTTAGTAACTACCAGTTGATGTGTAACGAAGAGGTTCTGCTTGCCAATAACGTTCTTAAAGTACCTCTTCTCCGAAGGCAGCTCGTATATTGCCTTGATAATGGCCTACTCGGATGGCTCGAGCTTGAACCGATTAATTGTGGCTGCACAAATCTTATGTTAGGCAAGAAACAAAGGAAAGCAAACACAACAAAGAAACATCACATTAAATGAAGGCTCGACTCACTATACTCATAGTATTTGGTCAGCACGGTGATCTCTAGGACCACATCTCCATTCATTGTTTGCTTGCGACCCCTAACCCAAAACCATGATGACTTTCAATTTTAATAGAGGTTAGGTCCCCCAGATGAAAGGAGAGTGCAAGCCCCAAGGGTTCATACAATACCAACCCTTACAATCACTCCACTCATTAGAGGCGCTAAGTTGAAAGAAGGTCTGAAAGACTTGGGGGCATATCCTCGCCAAGAATGACCTCCTTCCAAAGAATGAAGGCCCATGCTTACTGGCTTCATGCTTTTGACACTAATTGGGTGGGGGCTAAGTGATATTACCTAAGGATATAAATGAAAAAGGGGTGCAGAAGCAGTTTCATCCCCCCACCAAGAATCGCCTCGCTCACTACCACACATCCTTTCCTAGGGAAACAAGCTCTCTCCTCAGGGGTAGGCACCAACATCTCGATATCATTAGGGATCTTAAACCTCTCCTTAAAAACCTCAAGCTCTCTCTCTTTTATGTCAGTTGGCCACAATAAGGCCCCCATCTAATGCTATGGTCTATAGGGCCCTCTGGCATCATCCATGCACTATGAGGGCTTCCCATTGCTTCCATGATCCGTTCAGTAGGAATCACTAGAGGAATGCCCACCTCGACATAGATTGATTCCATGTTTACCCCATAAGACCCCTTATGCACGTTCTTTTTCGAGGAAGAAGCCATCTAAGCCAACAGATGAAAGAAATATTTCAACAAATTTTGATATTTACACGGACTTTAGAAATAAGACCTGGAATGCTTTGAAATGAGAAAGAATGAAATTGTTCGTTGGAGACAATAGGGAAACGCTAAGGTAAAATGGAGTATTTTCAACACTCGAGGTGTTTTGATTTTTGTAAAGTGAAGAAAAGGGGAAAAAGTAGGTTTTCAGCCTTTTATATATGCAAAATGGATGAGCCCTCACCATTGGATCTTCTCCCACTTTAATCTGGGCCATCCACCTGTAGTCTCATCTATCACATTAAAACCAAAGGGCGCTTGCTGAAAATTCAAATCAAGGCCCGGATTAAATCGTCCTGAACACGCACCATAAATCTGTGTAAGCCCCACCAGATGTGAAATACCCTCATCATTGCGCATAAAATGATACGTAGCTCGAGTCTTGGAAATTGGCACACCACCCATCTGTTTTTTATTGGGAATCAACGTGCCCTTCAAATCATTAAAGCATGCCACCTGGCAAGCTTCAGCTACTGAAGAGGCTCGGCATATGTTCCAAGGGCCTCGCCGGCATATTCTAGATTTATCACCGACTTCAGTTACTACAGAGGCTCGAACATATGCTCCAAGTCTCACATCATCTAACCTTATCACAGGCTTCAGCTACTGAAAAGGCTCAACATATGCTCCAAGGGCCTCACCTCGCATCATCTAGCCTTATCACATACTTCAGCTACTACAAAGGCTCAACATATGCCCAAGGGCCTCACATGGCATCTTCCAGCTTTATCACAGGCTTCAGTTACTACAAAGGCTCGACATATGCTTTAAGGCCCTCGTCTCACATGATCCAACCTTATCACAGGCTTCAGCTACTGAAGAGGCTTGACATATGTTTCAAGGGCCTCACCTCGCATCATCCAGCCTTATCACAAGCTTCAGCTACTATAAAGCTTCGACATATGCCTAAGGGCCTCTCATCATCCAACCTTATCACAGGCTTCAGCTACTGAAGAGGCTCAACATATGTCCAGAAGCCTTGCATCGCATCTCTTAATCTTCTCACGGGACTCGGCTATCAAAAAGGCTCAACACCAGATCCAAGTTTTTATACCAACTCGAAAGTCCACGCATTATATGAATAATCATACTTGGACTTCGAGAAGTGTTGTTAGGCCATGAAAATCTAGGACCCATGAAGGGGCCCAATTGGCCAACATGGAAAACGGTTCGGGGGCCAACGCCTCATACGTTAGCATATGGCGGCCATGATGCGTACGGGCGAACCGATCCAGGTGCGAACGACCTAACTCTCCCACATAAAACACCTGGACAGACCGCCGTATAAGTAGACCCCATTGAGGAGTCGAACAAGATAAGGCAGTAGAAAGATCTCGAATGGATCCTTCACGACATGAGTTGACAAGACAACTCACTGCCACTGTTGCTGCCACCATCCTGTTTGGTCAAGTCTAAAAGTACATGCTAGGCTTTATGGATAACAAAAGGGTGATAGTATTTAAGACAATGACTGGTTGATGTATTTGACAAGAAAGGGAAGTCATTCGGTTGAGGCCATGTGTGCTACTATCTAGCGGACTCCATTCATTTCATCCAAGTATAAAAGCTCACACTTAGTGTCATTTGAAGATAATGCAAATTTAGACTCTTAAAGCTATATTCTTGTTACATACATTGCCAGTTATATACTCACAAGCCGATCCCCATTTTTATTGATTGGAGGCTCACGTTCAAAGCTCTCTCATACCCTAAATTATTTTCTTAATTGACTTGATCGTCGGAGTGTGCTCAGCTAACTCTATTCCCTTCGGATAAGGCCACATGTGACTAACGGTTTGTCCAAGCATGCAGGAATTCAGCTTGCGTGGATGTGAGGTTTTGAAATTTGTTGGTCATATCCATAAGTACATTTTTTTGAAGTCAACATGTACATTAGTAAATGAACAAAATAAAACATTCTCAAGTCATTTCATATAAATGGGACGGAGTAATATTTTTCTTTGTATTATTTACATAAATTTGAACAATGAATAAGACAAAAAAAAAAGTAAAACCAAGGATAACTAAAATTTAATATAACTAATTATACCTAAATTAGGATTGTCAATACGACACCGTTTCTTTCCATATTGTATAGGAATTTCTTATCCGTAACAAAGAGTTTCTGGACTTCTCCAGAAAAAAAAAAGTTTTAAAATTTTCCACAGCTTAATATCTTCATCCCTTCCAGAATTCTCCAATCTCTCCTTTAAAATCATGATTCCCACATTTCTTCTTGCATCAAGATACTGCACAATACTGAAAATTGGTAAGAAAAATATTATTTGGTTTAAGCCCAAGAAAATTCTAGAAAAATGTTTTCAAATTTTGTCATCTCTCAACCCCTTTCATCCCAAAAGGGGTTCATCAGTCCAAATCCTTCGAATTCAAGATTTTCTCCATTGTTGAATCCTAGTTCTGTTAGAAATTCCCATAAGAGAATTAAGGCAGTAGTAGCTGAAGGCAGAGAAAATCTTGATCGCTTGCAGAAAGTTGGCAAGCAGCAGCCCAGAAAAAGATCAGCCTCAGTTGCCCCCATAGGTTCGACTCATAAATCTTTCCTCTTGTTAATTGATATCGGGTGGAGTTGGTTGTAATGATTACTTTTTTAGTTGAGTCGAGTCGAGCTCCCTTGTGCTTAGTTTATTTTCCAGTACTGGTTTTATCTGTTAAATTCGTTCAAGATGGTGTCTTGTTTGAGCATATTAATCTTAGAATCTGTGTGGCCGTTTGAGTATTAATCTGATCAAATTATTTATTTAAATTTAATGAGCTCTGATACCATCTTAAAATGTGGACCTTATGTAGAGGAATAATCAAAGGCTTATATGTCGGTTTGTATTTCAATTTTTAACAGATGATGAGTCTGTTTTGACGATGAGGTGGAATTAGAAGGAGTCGTCTTTACATCGTATAGATAAATAGCTCATGTAAGGGATACTTTGAGTTGAATGTCTATTGAGTTATTAAGCACATTGAGCATTCCGCCTCATGAGCTTATAAGCACATTGATCATTCTTTCTTTATGAGTCCGTTTACTTTCGAGTTGAGTCTGTCTCATGAGTCTTTACAAGCACTCTCTTTTCTTGGTTCATTTTTGAAATGACAAGAAATTTAGAAGCCTTAGATGAATAATTTGTGTAACTGCATTTGAGTCAACTCTAATTTTTGTAGTAAGACTCAGGAGTAGTCGTTATGTTGCTTAAACGATCTTGTGCCTTGGGATTTTATATTTCTTAGCACTAATGAACTTTTTTCATGTATACAGGTTTATGGGATAGGTTCCCAACAGCAAGAACAGTTCAACAGATGATGGAGACAATGGAGAGGATGATGGAGGTCCCTTTTGCCTATAGCAGCGGATGGCAATCGCCTTCAGCACCAGCTGAGACTGGAGGATTCAGTCGGGGGAGGACACCGTGGGAGATTAAGGAAGGCGAAGAGGAATACAAGATGAGATTTGACATGCCCGGAATGACAAAAGGGGATGTTAAGGTTTGGGTGGAGGAGAAAATGCTTGTTGTGAAGGCTGAAAAAGAGCCCAAAAAGAAGGGCGAAAATGGCGAAGAAGAAGAAGAATGGTCAGCTAAGAGCTATGGGAGATACAGTTGCAGAATTGCATTGCCTGAGAATGTGGAGTTTCAGAAAATTAAGGCTGAGGTTAAGGATGGTGTCTTGTATATAACTATACCTAAGGCTAGTAGTAGTACCAAGATTTTGGACGTCAATGTTGAATGAGTGGTGATGCTAAGTTAAAATTTTGTTCATTATGCTGTTGAATCCAATTTAATGTATGTCAAAACATGTCCTAAATGTTCCATTTTTGTAGCTTTGCTTGCTTACTGTAGCTCTGAATGAGTTATTTTACTGTTGGTCGAATAGTAAAAAAAGACATGCTTCCAAGCATCCCACTCTATTACTGAAAATCGTACTAGTGCTCTTCAATGGTCGTTCTTACTCGAAGCTAACTATAATGTATCACTAGCTATGCGATAGACAAAAGAAAATTCTCATATGGGATAAGTCGCTTGGTCTGGCGTGGCTGATGAAAGATCTTGTTATTTGCTATCATCTTTTTGGCTCAATCTATAAATAAAATGTTCAAACAATGGCTTCGACTCTAATGAGAATACAGAGCAACGATTTGGCACCGAAAACATTAGGCCCTTCAAAGTTGTCAAAATTCAACTGCCACTCAAGTGGGTTATGATTCAACAGATTCACAATCACCTAGGGCTGTGTTTGAGCCACATTATTTTGGAAGAATGTATTTTGGAATAGTAGATTGATAGAAAATGTATGGTTGAAAAATAAAGAAAAGTTATTTGATCTGATGGAAAGTATTATTTTATTGAAAAATGTGTAGTTGAAAATAAGTAGAATAATGAAAATGAAAATTTTAATGTGGCTTAAACAGGGATTAAATCAACATTAATATTTAATAACAATGAATAGCATAATTCTAAACAGTTCTTCTGAAGGAAAAGTAATTTTTAAAATTATGGGTTGATAAATAAATAACTTAAAAAGTAGATTTTAATTGCATTTTCTATGGATTTAAATGAAGATTATCTTGCTAATTTTTTTGTGAAAATTGCAACGGAGGTCCCAAATTTTTTATTTTGTTGCAGAATACGCCTTAATCTTTTATTTTGGCGATCGTGGTCCCAAACCTTTCACTTAATGGCAGTCGGAGTCCATTGGACACACTCCATCCAAAATTTCGTTAGTCAACGCTGAAATTTGAATTTCGACTCAACTTGACAAATTAAATGAAGGGTAAAATAGTATATTTATACTTTCTATAATCGAACCATTAAAAAATTATTTTTTTAAAAAAACCATGAACATCATCTTTCCAAAACCCCACCCCCAAAATCTGAGTATGTGGCAACAGTGGGCTTCCCACTAGCTTCGCCAGTTTCTTTCCTACTCGTTGTGTGCTTTCCATCGTCATTTACCCTATGAATTTCGCTAGTGGTACATCAGAATGTACCTAAAGTGTTACACCCCCCCACATGGGGTGTGACCCAATTAAATAAAAAAGAATTTATTCAAGTGGGTCCCACCCCCATGTGAGGAGTGTGTAAACCCTTAGGTACATCTTTTGATATACCACTAGCAAAACTCTTACCTTATTATAGCTTCATCGGTTTCTCTCATTACGTGCTTGAAGTAATGGTGAAGAAGCATCGAAGGCTCGTACTACGGCAAATAAAATGTTGCTCGATTTATAATTTGGAGGTAAAGGGCATGTTACACCCCTACAGTTAGAGGACGCATTTAGGAAATGCGAGCATGTGTTGGACAAGTTGAAGTTGGGATTGATGATCATCATGGAGAGTGTACTGAGGTGTCGAAAACGTAAGACGTCAATCAACCTTTTTCGTTGGATGGTGTTGATGATATTGACACCTTCAACAGCTTTCTATGGGGTCAGAGATGTTATATCGATACAATACACTTCTTCAGGAGGATGCATTCGACGCCCAAGTCGAAGAAGGCCGAGCACAAGTATGATGTATATGGATTTCTGTTGGCTTTGCAGGTTAATGTTTAACCTAACGAATGTTAAACTTTTTATTAAATGTATAAGTATAATAATTGTAATTGTTGCATGGGCGTATGAGGCTATCCCAGCTTTAGGTAGCAAGTGGGTGATCGTAAAAGAGACAAGCTGTTTGCAAATGCTTCACTAGCGAGCACATGAGAAGCCATTGGCTAGAGATCTGATATCTATCCTCTACGATCCTCAGGTGAGTACTATATATTTGCAATTTATATTGTATATATATTTACATGGCTCGATACATGATCGTTAACACGTTGAAATATAGATAAGTCAACTCGAAGTCCACACTAAGTTGATTGTTTTGATGGATGAGGATGACAAGATATACGAGTATGGATTATCTATTCCACCTACCGAAGACTATCCCTTGTTCGAGTTTGTTCCGAATAAAGATAGGGTATGTTTATTTAATATCGTTAGTTGATCTAACTTATAACATAAGTGCATGATTATTAATTGTTAATCTTCTTATTTGTATAGGAGCGCCATCTAGTGGAACAACAATCACCTCCACTCCTAATATCTCCTTTACCTCCACCGCTGTTATCACCTTTCCCGAGGAGATCTCATTCTCCCATATTCGGCCACCTCCCACTGGATCGCTTGTACCTAATTAGACCTAATATTTCGATGATTTCTTTACATGTTTAATTGATCTTATCAGAGACGAGCTAGGAACAATGCGAGGGGAATTGAGACATGATTTGATAATGAAGTTAGGAGTGCTACGAGAGGAGATATGAGTGCTGCGACGGGATACATTAGACCTTAATGCTGAGGTCGTAGTGCTTTGATGCGATATAGCAGGCTCTCGAAGTTATGACCCTAGATATGACGAAGGAAGTACCGAAGGGACTGGTGATCCTCGGTACTAGCGACATCAAATGTTGCCTTCGATACGTTTTTTAGATCCATGCCGTCGGTGATGAATGAGGGGAAGGTTCCGGTGCCAGAGAGGGTCGTAGAGGAGAAGAAGGAAGTCCTAGTGCTGGAGATAGCAGAGGAGTGAGAGGTCCCAGTTCCGAAGAGAATGGCGGAGGACACCCGACTTGACAAATAATGTCACGGGTGAGGATAATGGTGACAAATGGTAAGAAGCATTTTATTGACGTGCCGATGAGATGGTGTGGTCACAAAACACTGTTTCTCTTTACATGGCTGAGGCAAAGAAGAGAAAGTTTGTGGATGGTACGTTGCCCAACCTCTTCCATGAAGTTGACCCGGGGAAGAAGAAAGCATTCGATGGCTAGTTCAACAAGATTGGACCCGGGTAAGTATTTTATGAAATTTTGCTAAAGTAAGCTACCTCGTCTATGTGCTTTCTAACATTTTTTTCCTTTTATTCTTTCAGAATGACCTATACAACAGAGGAGACTTCGGTATCAGATGCAAAGATATGGTTGGATGATGTACAGAAGAGTAAAGCGTGGCTCATCGACGACGTAAGTGCCTCTTTCATTGTTATTCGTGTTGTTTACATAATTTTTATTCATATCTTTATTTGTTATCCTACTGTAGCATGTCGATATGACTATGAAGCTATTGTGTGTTTGAGCTCAAAGATATCTGAAATCATCTGTTGTTCCTGGCCGAGTTATTATGATTTAAATAGATATTACAAACTATCAGATTATTATGTAGTGATCTGAATTATAGAAAATTAGTGAATATTTCCGTTGCACTGCACCTTCCGCACCTACGTGGTTAGGAAAACTCTTTGGTAAATGGTATTTTAGACGTATGTCTACGTCCAGAAATATGTTGTCGAACTTCGGGTGGCAACAAATCATTAAGTGGGATAATGTGGTCGGGAACTTTCCACTCGGCTTCATTTGGTAGAGGAAATATAGTTTCGGTATACGTTGTTCTCTAATAATCAGCCGTATAATAATGAGTGCATAAGTTGTATTATGTGAATCCTCTATACATAACCACTATGACTGCATGCGCATATGGAAAACTCTCCAACTGAATTTGTCACACGTAGAAGTATTATCATTGAAGTGTACGATATATCCGATCTTACATTTGCCTCTCACTGATAAGTGAAATTGATCAAGTGGTTCCACACTTAGGTGAGAAGTGAAATTGATCAAGTGGTTCCACACTCAGGTTTTTCGCCACCTCTAGAATTTTGAAGAGTTTATTTTCCTGAGCCGGGGTTAGTACACTTGTGCAATTATGTGATTCCTCATGTCAGTCATAAAATAACTGTTGCAGCTTGTTACGAATATACTCATTCATTGCGAGAATTGGTAACTCTAGATCCTTCTTGAATAATGCATTGAACGACTCTGCATTGTTCGATGTCATCATGTTGCATTGACTTCCTAGAAAATGTGACTGTACCCAATATTTGACCCCCATCTCTGTCAAATAATCCCATGTATTGTGTGATTTATTTTCTATTTCGACCATTAACTAATCAAACTCTTTGAAACTATAAGCCTTTGTCGCTTTTCTAAACAATGCTACAATACCACTGTCCCGATACTTAGTCTTTAGGTTGCCCTGTATATGGTACATGCAATGACCATGATGTGCCTTGGGAAAAACTTCAGCCATACCATTTATTATTGATTGTCCCAGGTCAGTCACAAATGTAAGGATCTCGACATCCTCAATTACTTATCTCAACTTCGTGAAAAACCAACGCATCGTTTGATCATTCTCGCCATTGACTATGTCAAATGAAAGATGGTAAATTTGGATGTTAGCATCTTAACGAAAGCAATAATTTTCCTTCGTATCTAGCTTTCAGGGTTGTATAATCGATTAGAATTAGGGGTCGCGACGCATTTCGAAATTCTCGGAGCATTATCCAAGAGTCATAAAGAAGTATTTTAAGCAATTATCTCCATCAGTCTCAATAAAAAATATCAAATCAAGATTAGTTCTTACCATGTTATGGCAATATCTGGCAAATTTAGCATAATTCTCATAAGTCGAACCCATTAAATCTTCCAATACACATTTTTTAGCTTTCAAGGCCTTCTGGTAGCTAATGACCATCCCATAATCTCAACGGATGTTGTTGATGATGTCTGTAGGTCTGTAAGTTCGTGGGTCCTAAAACTTGTTCATTATCTATCGACCAATAAACTAAGATCGAGCTTGCCTGTGATCATTTTGACGAATACCCACTTCACAAGAATGTTCTCGTGCATACTTGCGACTATAAATAACTCATTCGTGTCCATCTTCACTGCTCTCAAATGCCAACTACAATTGTTGTCCACACAAATAATTGTGTCTATAGACTTGTTTGATTTATTTACTTTAAATTCAAAGTTATGTTTCATTGAAATCCGGTGCATAGCTTCCTGCAAATCTCTCTTTGTGCCAAACAGTTGATCAACATACAAATCTCCATCATCGGGAATCACACGCGAACAATTAGAAGATCTTGTACTCAGCCCAATCCGTGAACTCCCACCACACTCGTGTCTCTAACTGGATAAAGCAATTAAATCCTAATTTGTAAATCGCCTTTCGTCCTCGTTGTCTTGAACTTTCTCGTGAATTTTGTGCCCAATAGTGAGATCTTGTTGTATAGCAACTGTTTTTAGAATAACCACATCATACTCACGAAATATCTCCACTGTATCCCAAAAATCAATTACATTACGATCATTTCCATCAGAATCTTTGTGTTCACCCTTGGGAGCACTCTTTCTCAATAAATTATGCGAACATGAGTTGGCTTACAGTTTTGGTTCAATTTAATTGTAAACTTAATTTGCACTTCATAGGCAACTTTCACATGTGGAATCAGAATGGTTGAGTGCTTATGAAATAAAAATACCAATTCCATATTGTAATGAGAGAGATCAAAGTTGAACTTGTTTTGTATATCATGATATATTTCCGTAAACGATGTACTTGATATTTTCAAAATTTTAGTAACCCCATCTTCTTCACTCGTCCATTTCCATTCTCATTGATCATTTTCATTCATTTTCATTCACCAAAGTAACAAATTGGGACACATGCTGATGTCATATCTGTACTGGGAATCAAAATATTAGAAAAAAAACAGATGAAACAAAAAGAATTAATCAATAATGGTAGGAAGAGGAAAAGAGGGAAAAAAGAGTGAGAACGGTTGGGACTTCCATTAATGGTAGGGCCGTTTGGCCCCAATATTATTTTTTCCCATTTTTTTTATAAAATTATCTACGCATGCTATATAGTATTTGTCGAAATAAATTTTAACGATTTAAAAAATATACTAATTTAACGAAAAATTAAATGTACATGAATATATTTACTAATTCGAAGTGTTGGATATAAACGAAATATTTTTGTTGAGCATTTGATAAGTTTAAGAGATTTTAAGGTTTAAGCAGATTAAAAATGAAGGAATTTTTATCTAAACAAATAAAAAAGTGACTTGGTTTTGTAATTTTAAGTGAGAAGTGTTTGATTGTTACTTTGTAACTTAAAGGGTATTATTATCTTTTTAAAAAAACTCATATCTTTATAATTGTATAAAATACTTAAAAGGTATTCTTGTATTTTAATCAACAAAAGGTCATTGCGGTGAATGTTAAATATTTTGACTGATGTGGAAAATGGTTGTTTGACCTAAGGTATTACTAAAAGTACCCAGGTGGTTAGGTGGTACGACAATGACAGAGTTCTGGTTTTTCATTTTGAGGGTGGGGCTGGTGGGTGGCAAAAGGACCTAGTGGCTTATCGACTCGGAAAAGCTCGACTCGTGAACGGCTCGAGCTCATCCCAAGCGAGGGGTTTGCTCTGCGAGCTCGTGGGTAGATGGGCCGAGCTGGCTTAGCTCAACCCATTGCCACTACTAGGGTTTGGAGAAGTTGATTTTTAATTTTTTGGTTTTATATTTTATTGTTTTATGAAAAATATAAATTTACTACTTCATCATTTATTTTATTTGTTAATTTGAGTCGAAATTCACATCTCAACGTCGACTAACAGAATTTTGGACTAAATATGTCCAATGGACTTCAGCTGCCATTAAAGTGAAAGGTTTGGGACCACGGTAGCAAAAATGAAATGCTAAGGTGTATTCTACGACAAAATGAAATGTTTGGGACCTCCGCTGCAATTTTCCCTTTTTTAAACTGTTTCTTTTACTTATTTTTAAGTTGAGCCAAACATATACGGTGTTGTCATCTTAGCATAGAGGCTGGAAGAGTTTTCAAAAAATGGAAGAAAGTATAACTAATGAAAGCCTAATTATTGTCGATTATTACCACTCGTGCAACTAGTCGCAAATCGACCTCCATGGTGAGATCGTTGTGGGCAAGGGGATCTTGATATTTTTGAGGTCTTACGCCAACTTCAAATGGAACCCCTATGAATATTTAACCTATGTTTGGCCTCCATTTTTACAAAAACACATTTTCAACACATTATTACATAAAATAATATTACACGTAAATCGAAAACTTTTCCTTATTTTTTAATTACACATTCACCAAAAAATCATCATCCAAAACTCATTTTCACACAAATTTTCATTAAAATGGAACTTGTTAGAGATTAAAATTAGATTTTTAATAAATTGATAGAAGTTGATAGAATGTGTGGTTAAAATTAATTGTTGATTGTGGCTTAGAAATTAATCAAATACAATTAAAAATAATTAAACATAATCACGAAAATTAAAAGACAATATATAAGATTTTAACTCTATTAAACACATAAAAAGGGGAAAATAGTAGTTTATTTAGACTAGATTCTTGTATCGATACAATGACACTGAAAAATTGGAAAAAAATGAACAAAGAAAACGAAATGCAAGAATCTAGTCTAAAAAGATGAATATCAGTGCCTTTAGCAGTAGTAACCATGTCAACGAGCCGAGCCGAGCCGAGCCACGAGCCGAAACTCAAAGCTCGGGCTCGGCTCGAGCAAAACAGATCCGAGCTTTTTTGGGCCCG
>CAIGRP010115789.1:0-12586 GCA_903798385.1 Fraxinus cuspidata | reverse complement strand
AAAGAAGCTACCAATTAGGTGATGCTTTGGCAGCAACCGTAAAAATTCAGTGAAAACACACCCCGTACACGCAAACGAGCCGAGCGGCTCGTCGAATCAGGCTCGTCAAATGACGAGCCTAAGCACAAGCTGAGCCGAGTAAGGCTCGGCTCGTTGAGCTCGCGAATGGCTTGTGGGCCCTAGTTAAAGTCGGCTCGGGCAAAAAAGAAAAAAAAAAGAAAAAAAAAATGAGCTCATGGGCTCGGCTCGGCCCACGAGCCTAAAGTTCACGAGCCCACGAGCCGAGTAAAAAATCTGAAAAAAAAAGAGAGTAAAAAATTAAAAAAAAAAGAAAAAAGAAAAAAAATGAGCTCATGGACTCGGCTCGGCTCGTGGCGAGCCAAGCTCGAGCTCGGAAATTCACTTTGACAAGCCAAGCTCGTGGGTAGATGGGTCAAGCCGAGCCACCATTAGGCTCTTTCCATCAATTAGAGACTGCCCTATTGACTATGAGCATGCTTGAGCTCTATTTTTTTTTTAAATGTATTTTGGAATAGTGATTTGATGGAGAATGTGTGGTTAAAAAATAAATAAAATTTTTAGACTTGCATGTAATAATATGTTATTGAAGAATGCGTGATTGAATATAAAAGAGAAAAAAATGTATTTTGAAAAAAATAGTGACCAAACAATGTCTATATAGAGTGCAACATTAAAAGTACTTTGTTGACTCTTTCTAGAAAAGATTTGATTTAGATCTTGGGCTCTATTTTTTTTAATAAATATATATAATTCATTTTCAATCACACATTATGTTATAAAATAATATTATACATAAACTCAAAATTTTTCCTATTTTTCTAGCCATATATTATTCAAAAAATTACAAAATCCAAAATACATTTTTTTCCCCCAAAATTTGATTTTTAATGGAGCCCAAAAGAGGCCTATTTTTTTAATAATATTTACAATAAATAAATAATGGTAATTAATTTATTTAGTTTTGGGCTTGGACTCTCTACTGTAAGGCCCAGATAACAATTCAATTTGACCCACTGGATACTTTTATTTGGACCCAACCCATTTTTCTTCTTTAGCTAGTTCGATAGATTGTATTTGAAATGGTCCATAAATTTTAACCCAATTTATCATTTTATTATTATTATTATTATTATTATTATTACTATTAGTATTATTGTTTGAGAAAATTTGAGGAAATCATACTTTTTAAGTTTTTATTATAAAAAATCAGATGTTATCTTTTTTATTCACAAATTATATAAAACTATTTAAACAATATTTTTAGTAAAAGTTTTTTATTTTGTTTTCAATCTCTTGTTGTAATATGTCTTATTTTTTATTTTTAAAATTCAAATTATACAAAAATTAAATATTATTTGGAAATGACTTATTCTTTACTTCAACGTCATTGTGAAAAGTCAAAGAGGTCACAAGCATAAACAACTAATGTCACAATTTCTGCATTTCATTTTTACTTCATACATGTTATCAAGCCACGATTTCGCATGTCGCATGAATAAAGTCACACAATTTGGCATATCACATAGGTCACGACTAACTTTACCTACATTTAAACATCCACCATCATATTTAACTTTTAATGTGAATCTCATACCATTTACAAGGAACACATGTATACATTCACAAAATTGTAGTAACGCATTATTAACTGATTCAAACTTAAAAAGTATTAATCGATACAAACTCTAGTGACATATTGTGATATGTAAAAGGTTGGCTGTGATTGAAATACACATGAAAAAATATTACGAATTCACGGAGCCACAAATTATTTTGTCTTTATTTTCAGGTACGTTAAAATGAGGGAGCCAGTGGTGAAGAAAAAAGATAGGAGATAAAAAATTATTCATTTAATAATAATAATAATCAATTTAAGTCACATTCTTATCTTATATAAACCAATTATATCTATTTTTTTTTATCTGAATTATGAATTTTTTTTCAAACTGTGATACTTTTGAAAATGTAATTTTAAAGTATGTTTTTCCCTTTTATTTTTACCAATCAAATTGGTTTATTTTTCCTCTTGAATTGAATTTAGGTCGGTCAGCTAAACCAACTTGTGCTTCATTTGGTTACTGGCTTAGTGCTCAAGTCAATTTTCATCGACAATCCAAATACTTTTAAGCCTGTTACATTTGAATTTGAATAATTTTACTTAAAAGCTATCCATCTTAACTTTGAAATTATTCAGAATTTAGATAGGAAGAAATATTTTGTGGTGGTGATCCTGCCGACAAAAGAATTATTCGTGGATTGTGTCTTGATTTTTCAATTTAAATGATTTAATATAACTAATATAATTAGTACTTTTTGTTATACGATTTGAAAAATTATTATTAATCTTAATCCAAAATGGTACCATTCACGTACTACTCTATATTGTAATATTATACAGAAGGTTATACAAGATCCCTCTTAACACAATCGATAATTTAAGACAAAACTTCAAAATTCAATATGATGTTAGGGTCTAAAAAAATCAAAAGAATCTAAAAACTCAAAATAAAACTTGTATATCCTCAAAAGGAAGAAAAAATCGACGGTGGGGAGAAGTGGAAAAGTTCGAAAAAATATAGTCATATACCATAATGTAGGAGGCTAGAATATATAGACACGAACCTCGGCACCTGGCCACCATCACTATGTAACGCACATATTGAAGATTTCTTTCGGAGTAAAAAATAAAATCCAACACCTTATCTTAATGTGTCATTGACAGCTACGTAGTAAACTCAAAACGGTGTAATTATACTTTCTTAACAAACAATCTCAAACATGATGACCCCCAATTATTTCATGTTAAAACGAGAGGGATAATAATTTTTGGGTTTATGTGTTATATTATTTTATTAGAGAATATGTAATTGATTAGAAGATATAAAAAATGAATTATAATTTAGTGAAGATCAAACGGGGCTAACTAAGGTAATAAAGTCAGATTATAATTTTACTTGTCACACGTGTCAATATATAATGCAAACATACGAAAGAAATATCAATTATTTTTATCTCAATTTAATCTTTATTCAAGTTCTAGAAATAGTAACATGTACGACAAAAATGTCACGGACCTAGCAAAGTTCCTTTGCCGTGTGGCATGACAAGGTTGTCAATAGTTCGGCGTATGATCTATATTATCAAAAAGTGCACTAATGATATTATTATTATATGTAGGTATTGTTCTAGTATTTTACTTAAAAGTGTCGTGTGTAATGACTAGATTGTGGGCCATCGGCCCATGCATGAGACCCTGAGGGATGATATCCCTGTGGCAGCAGTTCATAGGAGTGTGCATGGTCTGGTTTGGTTCGGTTCTAAAAAGAACTGAACCAAACTTTTAGAATCGAACCAAACCCAAAATTTTCGGATATTTAGTAAATGGAACCGTCAGATCTAAATTTAAATATGAATCATTCGGGTTCAATTCAGTTCCGGGATTTCGTACAATAATTAATTTTTTTTATATTACAATAACGCTACATTGATTCGACTATGATATATTCAATCTTAACTCTTACAAAATAAAGTAGTCAAATCTCGTGATAACTTTTGCACCTGTCTTTGTTGAGTTATTTAAATATTTGACTGTTAAAATCATAGAAATAGGAAGATGACTAGTTCACACTAATAGAACGGTAGAAATGACACTAAGGTAGAATAAGAAATTTGGGTAAAACTTAGATCAATTTGATTAAGTTGGGTTTGGCTGAAAATTAGAAATAGTAAAATCATATTTTGGGTTTGGACTTAATTAATTAGTTAGTAGTTTATTTTAAAAAAAAATTATTTAACTTATTTAAGATAAAAAATTTTAAAAATTAGGGAGATTCGGTTCTTATTCGATTTTGGTCTAGAACCAAGAACCGAACCAAATCTGTCGGTTCTCGATTCAGATACCCGTACCCGTATTTAATTTAAGAAAATCGCTCGATTCGATTCAGTTTGGTTTAGATCCGATTCGATTCGAGAGTTTTGTCCAGTCCTAACAGTCCATATGAAGTAATATCTTGTATGCCATTATTTTACCATCAATTCCTCGCGTTTACATGCACCTTGTAGAAACATGTTTTTTATTTAACAAAATCGTGATTCCTGGTACAGTTATTCAAATTTTAAATTGGTCCTTGAATTATTAAAAATGTTACAAAACAAGACATGTCTTTAGCTAACTAGAATTACCTAGCAACGGCTATCAAATACTCAAATCAATTGGGAGTGAAGTAGGAAGAGTATATATATAGAGCATGAGTTGTTTACCATTAACTAAATGATGTGTATATCATGTAATTAGTGACGTGAAATACATGCGTAATATGATCTAGGGTTGAAATACGCGTATCTATTAAATTTCTCGATAATATTCCTCATTTAGTACCTTGGTTGTCATATTCACTTCTAAAACAATACTAATGCTGAACTACTATATTATAAATTGTCAAGTGTCTTAGCTAGTCCAATATTGAGTTCAATATTAAGGTATTAGTCCCACCAACAAGCCATGAAAAAATTTGTCGAAAGCACAGGGGTGGACGGAAATTTTTGAGTTAGAGAGGTACAATCAAACTTCCAAAAAATGTTGTGAGGAATTTTACACTCGAAAATTTACCTTAAAAAAAAAAAACACCACTTTAAAATTTACATCCGAATTTTATGTCCGAAAACATACATGGAGTGACTTTTTCAAATGTAAAATTTTGAATTTTTTTAATGTAAATTATATTGAGAATTTTTTCACGCAAAAATAATCAACGTTAATGAAATAATCGAAAATTTTGGAAGAAAAGGCGAGTTAGATGCCTATTTTTAAGAGGCATGTTTGACGCAGCTTTAACTATTTTTTATATCTGTTTAGACCATTCGATATGTTTATGATATAGTTTTTCGAAACTCGTTTCGAGACAACATAGACGATTTGTGGATTTGGTTAGTGTACAATAGATAGAGAAATTTTAAAATTAGCATGTTATCGAAGTTCTTGAAATATTAGTTTGAAACAGCCTAATTTGACAAGTTGTAACATTTGCTACAATTGACCGATTGACGCCCCATTAATGACGTAGAAGACTAGGCCGTTAACACTTCGAAATGATATTAAAAATACAATATTTCGACTTCACATGACATTCCGTAATGACTTCTAAAATTGAAAAAAAAAAAGAATTTACTCAAAAGTCGGGGGACGTGACCACCTTGGCCACCCCTTGTGTCCGCCCTGCATAACAATACAAGATTTTTGTACGTTTACCAACCTAATAATTAGTTAGGTTTATTATTGGAGAATCCTAACTAAAAGTCTATATCTAATTTAGCTTTTAATGTTAGCTCGCTCGAAAATTTAGTTCCAATTTTGTCACTTTTTACTGATACACATAGAGTGCATGATATATACCGAATAAATTTATAGCTCAAAATCAAACATGTATCGATTATTTTATCAAAATAAAACATTAACACCATCAAACTTAAATTATCTAGAGAGACTCCTTGCTATCACTAATTTCTCCCCTATGACTAATCATTTCCATAAATGGATAAACATGATATAGATTCACTAATCTTGCCAAAAGATTCAATGAATGAGAAGTTTTATAAATTCTCAAAATGCAAATTTGAGGATTCTTCCCTTGGAGTTTTTACTATATCATTGTTTCAATTTTCAATAACTTTTAATTGACAGGACGACATAATTTTTATAAATTCTCAAAATTGACATAAAAACACAATCTTTTATTAATTTTGATTTTCGATACATCGTTATCACGATGATTCACCATATAAAACCAACTAATTTAATTGATTAAATATGAATCCCGAAATTTGGCAACAATTATCTTTCCTACAAAGCGCGTGTTCTTTTCCTACCCATGAAATAGATATTATAGGAGAAAAGTAGGAAATATTATTGGCCATTAAGATTGACTATACCAAGCAAGATAGTTGACTAATGACCATACACCTGTAATCACAACCCTCACTCTATTCGTTGACTATCTTATCTAGGGTGGCCTTTCATGTGCTGAAAATGACGACTTTAATTACTTTGGGATTTGGACTTAAAACTAATTAAAACACCTTAATTTGGTTAATTTGATTATTATAAACTCCATTGGACACGTGCATCTTTTTTTTTGAGATTATCATTACTAAGGGATAGGAAAATTGAAAGCCAAACTTCCCGTTTGTTTGTCTTTTATTCTTTTAAAACTCTTTTATTTATATACTCATTTTCAACTACATATTTACACAATAAATATTTTAAACCTAAATTTGAATTTTTTTTCAATATTTTTTAATCATGTATTCTTCAAATAATCACTATCATATATATATATATATTTTTAAAATGGCCACCAAATAATGCCTTATACTTTTATTTTTACTTTTTATTGCAAAGATTTCTGAGAAAATTATTTAATTTGATGTTTGAAAATTAATTTATAAAACAAAACTTTCGGAAGAACTTTTAAAAGAAGTCACGCTGAATTATTTTCCTCTAAATAAACTCTTCTAACTAAAATATATACTTTTATAAAATATATCAAACAGATTCAAAAATAACTTTTGAATTACAAAAGCCATGCCAAACACTCCCTTTGGCAATTAGACCTAAAAATTCTTGCCTACTTTGAGTGGATTTTACCATGCCAGCGCACAAAAAAAAAAAAAAAGGGAAATAATATTTTTTGGATAAATACAGAATCTTTTGGATTAACGAGAACTTATTTTATGAAAGATGAAATTGGTTATATATCGCAGATGCAAATTTTCCATCATAAGTTGTTTTTGTTATTTTCACCGATTTTAAAAGTAGCACCAAAATTGGGTTGATGAATATTGTCATGCTTGGAACTTTTTGGCATCGACTAAGAATTTTTGGCTGTTGCTTTTTTATTTTTTTTTGGTAGCGATTGTTTCAAATTTTGGATATTCACTTTTTAAAGACATTCGTTTATTTTCGGTTCAAAAAAGTTCATTTGTTTTCGATATATCTTGATTAAACAAGATCATTGTGCTCAGGAGCTGACCCAGGGGGTCCTAGGGGCACGTGCTCCTCAACTTTTGAGAATTTTTTATATATATATAAAATCATGTTTGACATCGATTAAAATCTAAATTTTAATTTAAATCAAAGTTAACAATTAATTTTAATAACATATTTTATGGAATCCATAAGTGTTTTAACTTTTATCAAAATTTACTTAAAAATTAATTTTAATCTCTACCAAATATGAACAAAATCACATTAAATTTGAATTTCGACAACATGCTAATTTTAAAAATTTTCCGACAATCGTACGATAATCGAATATATAAATTTCTTATGTTATCTCAAAACTTATTATGAGAACTACATTATGGGCATACCGAATAGTCCAAACAGATATCCAAAATAGTTAAATACGTTAAATGTGAATTTTAAAGAAAGACGCCTAACTCGCATTTTTTTTAAAAAAAAATCAACTATTTCATGAACATTTATTATTTTTGCGATACAAAATTCTCAATATAATTTTCATCATTTTATATGGAATATAACATAAAAAATTTTCGAAATTTTACATCCGAAAAGTCATATCCCATGTAAATTTTTGGATGCAAAATTACACGTGGTATAATTTTTTTGGACGTAAATTATTTATTGTAAAATTTCTCCCAATTTCTTTACAAGTTCGATTGTGCCCCCTAACTTTAAACTTCTACGTCCGCCCCTGATTGTGCTGCACATAATATTATATTTTCTTAACATTCTAAATTATTTTTGGATATTTTCTTTTACAAACAAATTCCTTTGTTTTCTATCTCTTGATTAAACAAAATTATTTTGCATGCTTGATCTACACCCAATTAGTTTTAAAATATATGCTGATGGTTATATATTTTAATTTTTTTTAACAAAAGATACACTCATTTTGACTTAAATAAACTTCATTAATATGAATGCAATATGTCCAAGTTGAATTTGGACGCTAAAAATAAAAAAAAAAATATATATCCTTTTGCACGCATACATCTAAGTTTGACTATGACAATTGCAATATTGCATGTATAATATATGCATTTCCATATAATGCATGTCAAACCCGGCGTCTTATGAGGAAATGGATTACGATTTGGGTTCTTAGGGTTCTTATCCACAAACATCGTCAAAACAAAATTGTCTAAAAACACTCGTATTTATACACACAGAGTGGAAGAAATGATGCTGTATTCTTTGAATTAATAAAAGAGGAAAATTACAAATGAATTTGTTCTTCCTGCGGTTAAATCAATATTTTTTCATAATTATATTCTCTACTGAAAAGCCCCACATTTTGTATTACTAGTCGGAGTGAACGTGCGTTGCACGTTATTATAAAATATTTTATGATCTAAATATAAGATAAATGCAAGTCCCGAAAAATAAAAGTTAATTATTATACATGTACGTAAATAGTGAAATGCATACTTCAATGTGAGTATTTGAATTATATCTAAATGCACAAATGAAGATGAATGACAAATACGATACATGAATTAATTTGAATTTTAATTAATTTAGAATTAATATCAAGTAATATATACCTTACAATGAATGTTAAATTATTTATATTAAATGAATATAATTTAATTTCCAATTGAGTGAAACAATTGTTAATTAGCATATATGAACGTGAATAAAAAACTGCATTATTGAATTTGAAATTTTAATTAATTTTAATTAAATGAATGTTAATATCAATTAATTGAGAATTAATAACACATGAATAGATGTGAATATGAATTTCAATGTGAAATTCTAATTAATTTTAATTAAATGAATGTGAATGTGAATGTTAATTAATTGAGAATTAATTATAATATTTATTACAGCTTGTAAATTAAATACATATTGAAAAATGAAAAATAATATATTATTGAAATAATTGAATTGTATTATGGTTATAATCGTTCAAAAAATGATTATCACTCGATTTGATATTTAATATATTATATATTTTTTAATCTTTTATATAAGTATTCTAGGACCCTTTTTCTCTCTCTGTATACTGGCTTGAAATAAATAATTAGGAATATTTTGTTTCCACTAGCTAGGTCTTGACTGATGTGTGTATACAAAAATATCCTCAAGTTGGCTAAGGGATTCTCTGTGGGTTCCACCAGAGCTGATCATGCTGTCAAGAGTTTACTTTCTTGATTTGAAGTATACAGCCAAAGTATTATATATATTGTGTGAGTTTTGAATTGAAAAGAATCAAGAAACCAGCATCAGTATAGCATAGGAGGATAGTGTTGTTTTTGCAAATAACAATGGAAAGTGTAGTTGGAGGAGAAAGCCAAAGAAGGCTTAACAAGTACGCCTGTGCTTGTGCTATTGTTGGTTCGATGATATCTATCATATTCGGATATGGTAAGCTTTTCACCCAGACCCCGACCCATCCTTTCATATATTTTCCATGCTTAGTTGTCGTGATGAATTATGTCATTCTTTTTATTTGTAGAATTTTCAGTGAACATATATTACACACGTTTGATTCTTGAAAATGGATCATAAGAGGAAATTAAAAAACAAATATTCTGAAGTATGTGATCACAAGGTAAGTTACTTCAATATGCATGATTCTATTTGAAGTTCAACATCTGAACTTCTGTTGCTACTTTATAATTCACAAGGTGTGTTTGATGAATATTATTGAGGAAAAAATGTATTTTAAATAGTGATATGATGGGAAATATGTGGTTAAAAGTAAGGAAAAATTATTGATGTGATGAAAAATATTATTTTTTTGAAAAATGTGTGGTTGGAAATGAGTTTTAAAATAATGTATTTTGAAAAAATGTATACAAAACAGGGACTTACTGTATAAGATCTTGATATGACACAATCAAAACATGTTTAAGGTTATACAAAAGTTGTCTATGCTTTGAAGACTGGATTCTTATAAGTTATTAACTTAAATTTGAAGATAGGTAGTTCATCGCATAAAGTACCATGAAAATTACGCACAATTGAAAAAATAAAGACGTCATGAAGATTAAATTTAAATAAGTAAAGATATTGTTATGTTACAACGTTTGTTGCTTGCAGATACGGGTGTTATGAGTGGAGCAATGATCTTCATAAAAGAAGAATTTGAAGTAAAGGAAGCTCAACTGGAAGTGCTCGCCGGAATCCTTAACCTGTGCGCTCTGGTGGGTTCTCTCTGCGCCGGAAGAACCTCTGATTACATTGGCCGAAGATACACAATCGCATTGGCATCTTTAATCTTCATGCTTGGTTCAGTTTTAATGGGCTATTCCCCAAATTACAACGTTCTTTTGGCCGGAAGGTGCACTGCCGGCATCGGCGTAGGCTTTGCACTCATGATAGCACCCGTTTATGCTGCCGAAATATCGTCTCCAAAAACCCGAGGATTCCTATCATCTTTACCAGAAATTGGCATCAGTGTTGGAATATTACTTGGCTATATATCCAACAATTTGTTCGCAAAGCTGACACTGAAACTCGGGTGGCGGGTGATGCTCGGAATTGCGGCAATCCCTTCACTTTTATTGGCCATCGGAATTCTGAAGATGCCGGAATCCCCACGGTGGCTTATAATGAAGGGCCGAATTGGAGAGGCCAAGAAAATCATGTACAAAGTGTGTGACGATGAAGAAGAAGCTCAACAGCGATTGAAAGATATTAAAAGGGCCGCCGGAATTGACGAGAATTGTACCGATGACATTGTACAAATCTCAAAATCCGGCCAAAAGGTTCAAACCGGCGGCGTCTGGAAAGAATTGCTGCTGAAACCAACTCCAACGGTGCGCAGAATGTTAATCGCCGGCGTCGGAATTCATTTCTTCGAACACGCTACAGGAACCGAAGCTGTTATACTATATGGTCCAAGAATCTTCAAAAAGGCAGGTGTTACAGCCCGGAAAAAGCTTCTGCTCGCCACAGTTGGAGTGGGTCTCACTAAATTAGTATTTATAACATTATCCACCTTCATAATTGACAGAGTTGGCCGGAGGAAGCTCCTATTAACCAGCATCGCCGGAATGGTCGTGTCATTAACTGGACTCGCAACTTGCCTGACTGTAGTTGAACACTCAGATGAAAAGTTCATCTGGGCACTTGTGATGAGCCTTATCTTTGTGTATACATTCATAATGTTCTTCAACGTGGGACTTTGCCCGGTATGTTGGGTGTATAGCGCAGAGATATTCCCGATGAAGCTCCGGGCTGCTGGGGCGAGTGTCAGCGTGGCAATGAACAGGCTGATGAACGCCACGGTTTCTATGACATTTTTATCGTTGTCGAATGCCATAACCATAGGCGGTGCGTTCTATTTGTATGCCGGGATGGCGGTGTTGGCTTTGTTTTTCGTTTACTTCTGCTTGCCGGAGACCATGGGGCGGAGCCTGGAGGATATGGATGAGATATTCTCCAAGAATTCCAAGACGGAATTGGAGCTTGCGAACAGTTAGTTGAATTAATGCATCCATATTTGATTGTTGAAATCCGGACCAGAATTGAAGAACCAGCTCCAAACTCTTAGAAGGGTATTAGAAATGTATTCATACGATTTAAGGAAAAATATATTCATAAGAGTAGTTTGAAAATCAATCAAGTTGTATCAGAAATGGTTCCATGGATTTATGATCAAGTTGATGTTTATCTAAGATCATGTTAGATTCCGCTCAAAAGTTACACAGTCGGTTCAATTTATGCTGTTAAGCCGATGAAATTGTGTGTAACGGATATGAACGAGCAATAGTAGTGAACTCAAAGGATCATCGTTGTAAAGAGTTCAAGGTACGAGCAAAAATATTTGTAAACAATGATATGATTATTTATCATGTATCGTAAACTCAATTTGAAACTTACATGTGTTATAAACTCAAAACTTCAAATCATGGAATTTGAAAGTACGATCATGTTGATGCAAGTTAAGTAGCCTTGAAACTTGAAGATGAAAATTATTGATCACGGCCTTTAAAAATGGGAATATATTCTTACAATTTTAGATAATTACATTTATTTAATTAACCACATCACAAATATTCAGTGGATCGAGTAGGCAGTCAAGTAGGAAATTGTAGGCACCGATCAGGACTTTTAGCCAAACTGAATTCATACAAAGAAGTGGGTCAAAAGAAAATGAAATTTGAAATAGACAGATTTTCCATTATCTATTTGGGAATTCAAATAGCTGTTGACATTCGATTTTAAAAATCAAAACAATTTTTTATATTAGTTAACAATATACAAAAGATAAAGATTGTGACATATTGAAGAGATGAGAATGTTAATAAATGGTAATATAAAAATGTACGAATATATATATATAAATTTATATTAGAAGCTTATTAATGGACGTGAACACAAAATAGTGGATTAAATGAATGTCAATTTACCGTTGGACATGTTTGTAAAGACTAAGAACATAGAATTTGACAATTCATGGGGTCTAAAATCTCACATTTCTTTGTCTATTTCTATTTTCGTGATAGTCCAATCCTATTTACATTTAATGCAAAGTTTTCTATGGTCCACTGTTGAAACATGATGCCATTTTTGTCATTTGTTTCCTAACAA
>CAIGRP010115781.1:0-18951 GCA_903798385.1 Fraxinus cuspidata | reverse complement strand
TTCAATCTTTCTTTAAACTCCGAGGGCAAGCTTTTGCCCACTTGTAGTAGCCTGGCGTGTTCCAACGGGTCAACAGGGAAACTCTCTAACTCCTCCATTGGGGTCGCTTGGGACTCTCTTTCAATTACGCGGGGGTCAATTTCGTCAAGCACGGGGGTCTCATTGAGAGTTGCCGTGATGACACCGGCTATCATGTTGATGTCCCGAGGTTCGGCTTTCCTGATGGAATTCAAGTAGCATTCTCAAGCTCCTCTTTGGTCACCTTTCACCGTTGCTACATCCCGCTCGGTTGAGAATTTCATGCACATGTGGTGGATAGAGGTAACAACCTCAAGCTCTTTCAATGCAGGTCTTCCCAATACTCCGTGATAAGCGGACCTATTATCAACTATTAAGAATTCCATGAAGCTTAATGTTGACAATGGTGGCTCTCCCATTTTCACAACAAGTGTGATTTTACCCCTCGGGATTATGCTATCACCGGTGAAACCATATAGGGAGTGCGTTCGACGGGGCTCATTCCCCTGGCCTGCCTGGGAAGGGGAACTCTCTGGCTCTGCACCTCTTGTTGGTATCGCTCCTGAGGGGTGAATGGGGGGATAGGGAGTCCTCCATGGCCTTGCGCCTGCATCAGTAATTCTTGCATGGCTAAATTTTAGTTAGTGATGCTCCTCATGTTGGCTTGAGCCGCCAGTCTCCTCCCGCCTCGTCTATGGTGATGGTGAGGCCTTCGTCGACCCGTATGAGCAGCTGTGGCTGAGACTTCGTCCGCTTTCCCTCACACGCCTGGGAGGGACATCGCCTTTTGAGATCATCTTTTCCCAAACCTAAGACTTCAAATATTTTACAACTATGGGGGCTTCATCTTGTTCCTTTTTAAGAACAAATCCTTTTTCAATGGGGATGCACCAAACTATCTCCTTAGTAAGCTTTATTCCACGGGATTGCTCGTGGTTATAGTGTGGTTTCCCGCAGACGGCGCCAATCTGTTGACCTCAAAAAAAGTTGTCAACAGATGCCGGGCCCACTCGTGCATCCGCAAGCCAAATTTCAACACGTAAAGATAGATCAATGGTATAGATCGCTCCGAAGTTGGACGTGGGAACAGCTCAACGACACGAGACGTTTCCGTTCGGGTTCCGATGAAATATCTGTTACACGATTGTATAATAAGAATCAATCGTTAAGAACTAAATCCGGATCTGAATTTGTTATGAGAGTAAAATATATTGCTTCAAGTGTATGAAATTTCATTAGTCCTTAATTGTTACATGGTGGGGGTATTTATAGTGTTACAAACGGAATGGTGACCTTTGGATCAAATTACACGTGGCCTCATCTCCTCGGCCAAGGCATCAAGTCCTAGCCGTCCAGTTGACATTCTTAGCTTTTCAAAACATTTAATGTTTTTATATTGACAAGACAAGACACAAATACACTTTTTACAAAGGTCGCATCAAACATTTGGAGAAGATCTTCATAATGAGTACAATCTTTGCACGTGGGTTGTCGGAGAGGAGAGCCTTAGATCCATGAGGCGCCTCAGAATGGGATGTGCCTCGGATATGGCCCTCGGCTAATAATAGGCATATAGAGGGAGTCAAAGTGATTCGATTGGAAATGGTCCCATGGCTTTGGTTTTAACTGCCAAGTGGCAGCCCCTAGTAACAAGTCATAACAACATTCTCTTATCGTCATGGTTTTGGTATTTATAGCACTCTTTTCTTGCAATCCTTTTTAATTTGATAGCATTTTTTGGTACAATTTTGGCTTTAATAACATTCTTTAATTGTCATAGTTACATCTTCAATATCATTTTTGCATTATAATTTTTTAATATATATAGTATTTATTGAATATAATGTATCATTTTCAATAGCATTTTTTATTGTAATGTATATATATTAAATAGCATTCCTAACCTATTATTTGTCAAATATAAATATTCAATAGNTATATATTAAATAGCATTCCTAACCTATTATTTGTCAAATATAAATATTCAATAGCATTACTTTTTGAAATAAGAACAACAATAACCAACCCAATAATAAATTTCAAAACATGAATCAATATTGTCTCGTAGAAATACACAAGTATAGTTATTCAATAGAGAAATCTAATTATGTTCCGTCTTCACATCAAATATTAATAAAAAATATATGCTTGAAAAGACAATAAACAAAACTAAATTAGAATCATCTCGTTTCGGTTATTTTAAAAAAAAAATCTTGAATTCTTGCAACTTGTTTGGAGAAGATATCCGTCAAACCAATGATGCAGGGGAAGAGGCAGAACTTTAAAGTTAGGGGGGCACAATTGAACTTGAAAAGAAGTCAGGAGAAATTTTACAATCGAAAATTTACGTCCAAAAAAATCATGCCCCATGTAATTTTACATCCGAAAATTTACATAGGATATGACTATTTCGGATGTAAATTTTCGAAAATTTTTGATGTCATATTCCATATAAATTTCTTAATAAAATGATGAAAATACTATTGAGAAATTTGTATTGCAAAAATAATAAATGTTAATGAAATAATTAAATTTTTTTAAATGCGAATTAGACGTCTTTCTTTAAGACTNAAAATGATGAAAATTACATTGAGAAATTTGTATCGCAAAAATAATAATTGTTAATAAAATAATTGATTTTTTTTTAATGCGAGTTAGATGTATTTCTTTAAGACTCGCGTTTAACGTATTTTTAATTATTTTCGATATCTGTTTGGACTATTCGATATGCACATAATGTAGTTCTCGAAATAAGCTTTGAGGTGATATAAATAATTTGTAAATTCGTTTAGCGTAAGATCATCAGAGAATTTTTAAAA
This sequence comes from Fraxinus cuspidata, assembly GCA_903798385.1. NCBI lineage: Eukaryota > Viridiplantae > Streptophyta > Magnoliopsida > Lamiales > Oleaceae > Fraxinus > Fraxinus cuspidata. Next base: position 16,114 of record CAIGRP010115781.1, on the reverse strand, counting down.
TTAGCATGTTATCGAAATTCAAATTTATTGTGATTTTGTCCCTGTTTGGTGGAGATTAAAATCATTTTTAGTAAATTTTGATAAAAGTTAAAACATTTATGGATTTCATAAAATATGTTATTTTTAATTAAACAAGCTGGCCACATGATCTTTGTCAATTCACACTACATATTTCCTTCACACTTCATTAAAAAATATATCGGTAACTATTAAGCTAAGAACTTCCAGGACGCAGTCCTTGAATTTTATGAGGTGTCAGGTGTGGGCGCCTCTTATGCATGAGGAATGACCAAACTCCTTTCATATAGAAACATGAAGAACAACTAATTTTGCATTCCGACCAGTAATTTAATAGAATGTTATTACTTTAGCTTACTCTAGATTTCAGCCCTGCAGGGCGAACTTTCAGAGTTTCCAACTGGTTCCTAACAATTTTCTGCGTTTCCCATCTCTAGAGAAGGAAAAAGATGAGTGCCTGGAGGTGTTAAAATCCTGATAACATAAGAGAAACTTCACATTCAATCAAGAATTCTCAAGAAAATCAAGTCCTAGCCACATATACACATCTGGCATCAGTAAATAAACAAAGCCCAAATTATTTCCAAATTACGTAATTAATATAAGCAATATGTAATTATATGTATAGATAATATGTATTTATCTGAGCTTCAAATCCAAAAATACACACAGGAAGGAAAACAAAGTTCCGTCATGGTGGCAAATAACTTCTTCTACAAGCGATAGTGATGAAATGGAAAAATTAACTCTGGAAATCAAGAATTTACGATCCGAAGTTTCTATATTTATTCACGATGCTTAGCATAGCTGCTTAACATTACAAATAGAAGCTGCTGATTCTGAAATATGTACTAGTTGGCAAAATTTTGAAACAAGCCTCTTTGGAGAGCCAAACAAATAGCAAGCCTCACCCGTTGAACTTTGTAAGGATTGTTCAATCTCCCAGCAAACCATAAGGCTTCCATTGCATGAACAAGGCTGTGCTGTTGTAGTTGCTCTTTGAATCAAAATAGCACCAAGAAGGCATTCATTTCTAAAGGGCACTCAACACAGGGAATAGGTGAACTTATGTATATTTAGGCCGCCAATCTATTCAGAAATCATAGGCACAAATAAACTACTTAGTCAATCACTGGCATTACTCTAGGCACATATAAACAATATGTTTCACTACACAAACAATATAAACCAAATCAAACCTAAGTAATGAACAATTTTATTTTGTTTAAGATTGAATCTTTATTGTTCAATTCAGCAGTATTCTAAAATGAATTACTCATGACATTCAACTATTAGTTTAATCAAGAAACGGTATACACTCAGAAACATAAAAATGATTGTGTAAAAATCAAGCATAAAACCTTAAGCCATTCTCGATGGACACAAAACATGTAAATGCAAAATTCACAATTCATTAGAACATCAAGATAGCCAATAAGAAACCAACAATAATAAAGAACACACACAGATATACAGAAAGTAGAACAAAAACGCGCAATATCGGAGACATTTTTTTGGTAAAATTATTTTCTTCTTTACTGTGATGAATTGCTGGAAGAAAGTGTGCAAGTGATGTGTTAGTGCGTCATCGTTCTACCGAGATTCTTATGGTATTTCTTTAAATATAAATGGATACGAAAAGCCCTTGCTCTTTAAATTTATGAAAAAATATGACTTCCATTGTTAATCGAGATGCAAAGAGGGGAAGGGACAGAGAAAGGAAACTCACCAAACGTCAGTAAGGAGATGCAGATGGGGAGAGAGACGGACGACAACGACAAAGATCAATTGCGTTAAACACGTCCAACTTAGCTTAGAACTACAAAATGTGTTGATCTTTTTTGGCTACCACGTTGTTGTCTAAATCATTTTTTTTCTTTCTATTTTTGAGATTTTATGGACCATTAATTTGTCTTATTGAGCTCCTATGTATTCAAAATATGTCTCATCATCTCACTAAATGATAGTATATAACTCGTGGACCAACATTTTGAAAAAAATGAGAAGTAATTATGAAACGATGCAAGTATACAAGCAATCATTTCACCATACAATATAAGTATCTCTAACTACCCCTTCAGGGGTGGTCGAGTTGGTGGAGCATGTGAACGCGGAGATCGAAGGTCAAAATTTCGAATCCCCTGCCAACACTTTCTCGGTCGAGTCCGTCGCACCTGTCATCGTTCTACCGAGATTCTTATGGTATTTCTTTAAATATAAATGGATACGAAAAGCCCTTGCTCTTTAAATTTATGAAAAAATATGACTTCCATTGTTAATCGAGATGCAAAGAGGGGAAGGGACAGAGAAAGGAAACTCACCAAACGTCAGTAAGGAGATGCAGATGGGGAGAGAGACGGACGACAACGACAAAGATCAATTGCGTTAAACACGTCCAACTTAGCTTAGAACTACAAAATGTGTTGATCTTTTTTGGCTACCACGTTGTTGTCTAAATCATTTTTTTTCTTTCTATTTTTGAGATTTTATGGACCATTAATTTGTCTTATTGAGCTCCTATGTATTCAAAATATGTCTCATCATCTCACTAAATGATAGTATATAACTCGTGGACCAACATTTTGAAAAAAATGAGAAGTAATTATGAAACGATGCAAGTATACAAGCAATCATTTCACCATACAATATAAGTATCTCTAACTACCCCTTCAGGGGTGGTCGAGTTGGTGGAGCATGTGAACGCGGAGACCGAAGGTCACGAGTTCGAATCCCCTGCCAACACTTTCTCGGTCGAGTCCGTCGCACCTGGCTTGCCTAGTACGATTTATCTCTCATGTGTGGTTTGCGGGCTATTGCACATGAAGCGATGTTTACCCAGTGCGCACTCACGAGTAGAGGCTGCGGGTTCCTACGTCAACAAAAAAATATAAATATCTCGAATTATTACTTTGTCATTCATTCAAACAATCATTTCACTGTACAATATAAGTATCTCCTACAGAGATGAGAGAAGGAATTATGAAATTACTGTTAAACACGTCCAACTTAGCTTAGAACTACAAAATGTGTTGATCTTTTTTGGCTACCATGTTGCTGTCTAAATTCCTTTTTTTTCTTTCTATTATATTCGATTATATTTTTATTCCTTTTTCTTGGTCTTGAAAATGTGTTGAATTTTTATTGAAGTTCAAGAATAAAAGTAAGAAACTATTTGAGCCCCATTTTTTTTTTAATAATATATTTTGAAATAATAGATTGATGGAGAATATATGGTTGAAAAATAAGAAAAAAATTGGTTTACGTGTAATATTATTTTATTGAATAATGTGTGATTGAAAATAAAAATAAGAAAAATATATTTTGAAAATAATGAGGATCAAATAAGGACTAAATATTTCTGTCTGGGCGTGAGCTAATACAGTGGTTGATACTTTTGGATATACTATTCAACGTTAAACGTGCAACGAAAAATGTGTAATTGAAAAGAAAAATAAGAAAAATGTATTTTGAAAATAAAGAGGATAAAGACTAAATATTTCTGTCTGAGCATGAGCTAAAACAGTGGTTGATACTTTTGAATATACTATTCAACGTTGAACGTGCAACGAAAAATGTGTAATTGAAAAGAAAAATAAGAAAAATGTATTTTGAAAATAAAGATGATAAAGACTAAATATTTCTGTCTGAGCATGAGCTAAAACAGTGGTAGATACTTTTGGATATACTATTAAATGTTAAACATGAGTTGGACGTTATTATGAAATGTTTTATAACTGCTGTAAAAGTCTTATTTGAATATGCGTGAATTTTAATTAATTTAGAATCAATATTAGAAATTATATGCGTGACAATGAATGTTAAATCGTTTATTTAATTTTCAATTAAAACTGTATGTTAATTAGCATACATGAATGTGAATAATGAAATGTATTCTTGAATGTGAAATTTAAATTATCTTATAATTAAAATTAATAAGATTGAAATGCATAAATGAAAATGAATATTAATTAAACGAATATGAATGTTAATTAATTGAGAATTAATAGTAGGAAATTCATTTATTGTTGATAACTAAATAGTTAAATAAATTAAATATATATTGAAAAATAAAAAGCACGATATTATTGAAATAATTGAATTATGGTAGGATTAGAATCATCTGAAAAAAAAATTAATTTGATATGATATTTAATATATTATAGATTCATAGAGACTGGGATAAAGTTATGGACTATCCAAAATTTTAGATACATAATAATTAATTTTGGATACATAATAATTATGCCACAGCTCATTTAAGTAGTGATTTCAAAATCGACCAAGAGTTAAAAGAAAGTGTATTCATTATTTAATAAAACATCAGTATGTGTAGTGTGATTCAGAAAAAATAAAAATAACACAAATAAACAAGTTGTCGGTCACTAAGCCGGGTTGCATTTTGAGAGATGCTACATGCATCAGCCAAGTTGCTATTATTTTAGGGGATGTCATAATTTATGTACATGCACCAAGAATTTTCCTTATTTTAGTTGGTCTTCACTCTTCAACTTGTCTGCCCCTGTTTCGACTTCATTATTACAAAAATGCATTTTCAACCGCACAATCTCTCATAAAATAATTTTATGCGTAAATTTAAAAAAAAAATCTTATTTTTTAATTACACATTCTTTAAAAAATAACTATTCCAAAACACGTTTTCTCCTCAAAAATGGGGTCGAACAAGGACTTAATTTAATCTATGAATTTCTATTTTTGTTTTTGTTTTAAGAATCACCAAAATAACGAGAAAGAATCCAAGAATTTTTGTGTTAAAAGGAATGTTACTCTAGTATTTCTTGTTCTTTCACATGTTGAATTCCAAGTATAATGATCATCAAGAATCAAGAATTTTGTTAATTATACTTCATAATTGCAAATCTTCATGTCATATATATCCCATAATACACACATGAATCTTATTCGAAAATCTAAACGCTTAAATTAATAAGAAACAATCAAGGATTTCGAGATTCTAATGATCTAACCTGTTGTAGGTAGGATATAATTATCCACTTGCTGCGACATTCGAAAGGTGCTCTAACTACTTTCGAGAAATTGAATGAAATTTTGTATGTAGCGATTATGTAATTTTTTATCGCCAAATACCTCACTTATTTCTTTAGTTTTCTCTCGAAATGTTTTCCCCTCATTTTCATCCATGACTAATTTTATCGAGTTGGACACTGAGTTCTTCGTATATGTTCCATCGTCATGGTTCTTTGGGATTTCCATCCCAACATGCTGATCAGCAATGACCCTAGCATTCAAACCTTGGTCTCCCAGAAAGGGCAAGGCAATTAAGGGGAGACCAAAAGCGAGTCCCTCTATGAAAGAACTCCAACCACAGTGAGTCAAGAATGCACCCACCGAGTCATGACTCAATATCTTCATCTGAGGTGCCCAACTCTTCCACACCATACCCAGGCCCTTGATTCTCTCCTCGAACCCATCTGGTAAAACCACTGAGTAGGACTCGCCGGACCCAGATGGCTTCCTCAGTGCCCAGAAGAAAGGCACACCAGATAACTCCAATCCAAGAGCTAACTCATTGATTTGATCTTGACTCGGCGTCACCTCACTTCCTAATGCTACGTAAACAACTGACCGTTTATTTTGATTATCCAGCCAAGTTTTGATCGAAACCCATGATAGAGTGTCATCTTCTTCTACTAGGGGTGGCATCAATCCTAGTGGAACCACTGGTCTATGGTAAAGCTCTTCGAGTAATTGTAACCAATCAGGTTCAAACTCGTTGCAGTGTCTTGGGATAATAACCTCAGAGCCTTCTATTACCTTACCAATTCGATAAGAATCTGAAAATCCTGAGTCGTTCTTGTTAGTTGCCCCGACAATCCAGTTTGCTTCATATCGTCGATAGGCCACTTTAGTCTCAAACTTGACCCACTTCGGTGGGATCATGAAATCTTCAACTTTAGTCCTTTCATCTGTGTCGTTAATCAAGATCTCCAATGGTCCAAAGAAAGCTAAAATCCAGGCGTTGAAGATCAAGAAAAACGCACGAGAAATCCCAAATCTTGCTGCAACTGGAGGCAACCAGTGTGGAGCAAAATCGTATATAATCCAATCTGGACGTGACTCTTCCAAGAAACGAGTCAACTCAGTTTCCATCCCATCAAATGCTTTCTTCAAATGGTCCATATCCTCATTTCTGATATCCATGGTTGCCTCTGCAGACTCAGGGAGTCCTTCAACTTTAGGCAGTGGGATCTTAACTAGGGTTATGTTAGAAACTAAATGAGAAGGGATTTTTGGGAGACGATCAATATTTCTTGGAGTGGAAACAAATAAGATTTTGTGACCCTTTTGAGCTATGAATTTGGAGAGCTCAAAGAATGGAATAATATGCCCAAAAGCTAGCCATGGAAACATCACTACACGTAATTTGGAATTAGAAGCCATTTGTTGCATGCAAGCTTCTTCACAATCACAGACCTGATATTTGAGAATAGCAGTCAGTAATATATATTACAATTTCATCACCAGGAATTGTTGGTGGGTTGCGTGAGTAGGTGGAAACTGGGAGGACGGCTAGTTTAACGTACACTGATAATTAAAAAAATATTTATTTATAATATTATTCAATTACCAATGAATTTTCTTCGGCACAAAAGTCTGGACCAAGTTGCACATTAATATCTTGTTTGTTTCACATAATTTTAACATCAAGATGAGTTTTTGGATCAGAACAGTGGGTCTCATCCTGAGACAAAGTGGCCAAAAATTACCGCTGATACCTCTGCGCAACGGTCAAAATTCTCCTTAAAATATCAAACAAACAGAATGTAAACTACCGTTTGGCCCACATTTTTTCTCATTTTCAACAAATGTGGGCCCCTTTGAATATCATGAAAGGGCAAAGCCCTTTGTCCCTGGGTCAGTGACCGGGACAAAACATAGGATGCCAAGTGGCGCCCCCCTATTGGAGGGGGGCTGTCACATAAAGCAGGGTCCATCATGAAACCCGTCCGACACCATATCATACAAATTTGACTTCTTTCCATTGATAAACAGTGCATTATGCCCGGTGTTCCTTTTTTGCCCTTGAATGGGGAGAATTCTAATGAAATGGGTTGAGGGTAATTGTGTGATTTTAATTGATCAAAATATGGTAATTTTGGCATTCACTTCTCAACGGGAGCTTTGCTTTTCCTGTTCATTTGGCAAATATGCGGATAGAATTCAATTATTTAATCCATAATCACTATAGTAAAATATATTTTGATCAAATATTCTCAGTTTAATGAGAATCAAAATGGGGCTTCTATTGTTCAATGGGCCGTGCTTGTCGTCTCGGGATTTGAAGCCCCTGATTTGACCCGTCAACCAGTTTATCCGTTGTTCAAAAGTATTTCGTCTGACAATCATGATTGTACACAAAAATTGACAGTCTGTCAATTGTCATTTGACAATTTCTAAAAAAAAAATGGTTTCTCTCCAACAATTTTTTTTTACAACCATGCTTAGTGCAGTGTCATTAGTCAATTTTAAATTTAAAAAAAAAAAAAACACAATTTTCCACCCACAATTTTACGAAAACAGAGGAAACTTTTGGAAACCAATTAGAATCCTGCACATAATTTCTTCTTTTGTTTACCTTTTTAATTAAAAATATTGCCACTTGAGTGAACTAAAGTTCAAAATTGCTCACTATTTTTTTGGATGCTTGTGTTTTATATAAAAAAATACTATGGTACTAGAACCAAACTTGAAGTGGAATTGAACGATTTGGTTCTGAAGACATTTTCCAAGACAAATTACCTCTTTTTTTTTTTTTTCTCCCAACTATAATGAGCCAGTCCATTGTAATAAAAATAATAGAGGCATTTGCGGTCGAGATTTACGTGGTGCAAATCAACTTGTAAAAAAATTATAAATATACACACGTTTCATTTCATTTTTAGAGACGATTTGAATGTGGTAAGACATTTTCTTTACGTAACCAAGTCGAAATATCCCAGTTGGAATTTAGTCATTAAACGCTAGCTAGTTTTAAAATCACACAAACACTCAATTCTTCTATAGAATGCCTTACCTCGATGTTGGGGGCCTTGAGGCATGTAGGATTCCACTCAAGCAGAAAGACATAAAACATCATTTTCATAAAACACAAAATGTAATCTTCTCGTGTAAAACGTTGTGAAAATTGATTTATTGAATTTACGCGAAGAAGAATGAGCCCTACATAATGTTAAGAATTAAAAATTACAACTCTACCATGAAGAGCAATAAAATCACATGAAGAAAAACAAACTTGATTTGTTATGGTAGAGTTGAACTTTACATGCATGTATGAAATAGCTTATGTATTAATGCATATCTGAATCGAACTTTGTTGTGTATATTTGAATTGGCTATGATTAACATATTGTAACACGGTATAACACAGTAGTGCATATTTTAATTGAACTTTATTGTGCATATCTGAAATGAGTAGTTTATAGTGGATATCTGAATTATACTCTGTTATGTATTTGTTATGAGTAGAATCGAACAAAACCAGAACTAAAGATTTGGGGTTGGATTCGTGTGAATCTAAATTGTTCCATTTATGAAATATTGAGATTGTAATGAAAGATTCTAAATATTGAAATATCCGGACCAATATTGTCTATATCTAAAAGATAGCGTTGGAGATGGAACAATAATGGAACTAAGAATAAATTAGTTTCAGAGAATCCAAAGATCAAAATCTAAACTGATCTTGTCCAAATTAGTATTTTTTATGATAGGTCGATGACAAAGTTAATTGTCAACATTAATCGACCCTTTAGATCATATATTAGGTTTGGACGGTGGTCGACCGAAATATTTCAATACCAACACCACCCATTATATTTTGGATATTCATAAATAGAGCCATTCAGATCCTTTTAATTATTGAAATCAAATCCGAATTTGAATCGTCAACTCCGATTCGGGTTCGAAATAACACATGCTGTTATATATTTAATAAACATTTTCATATAGTTCATTTTAGTACATATTCTAACACACTACTGCTCAATAATATTTTTGCAAGGGAGAAAATGCAGTTAAGAAATTTTCAAACGACAAAACGGTAGAGACTAAAAATCACGAAAAGAGGAGAAAATCATAATGTCAAAAATTAAATTACAATTCGAGAAGGAATTAATTTTTTTCTTAATAAATCGTATTCGATCCTTAAATGACGCTATAATTTAATTATGAAAAATGCTTAAATTCTTCTACTCTTAAAACGAACTTACGTAAAAAAATTAATTAGATATATAACTATATAGTTTCAAAAAATTGCCTTCCACATATTGAACTTGCTCTTGATTTCTTAGGGTTAGAGCCTAAAATTTTAGGCTAATTACTACAAAATTAGAGTTTTTAGATTTTATATATTTTTTACACGGCTTATAAATTGTATATAAGTTTTTTTTAAATAATCGTTTCCACTCGAATACCCTTGGTTCGAGTTCAGGAACCAAGAATCAAACTGAACCCAGTTGGTTATCGATTATCGGTTCCGATTCCTAATTTATTTTTATGGAAATCTGGTCGAAACCTTCGATTTCGATTAAAATGTCCAGGCCTATCATATGCCAACAAACTATATGATATTGAAATCTCTATGAACTATAATTAATTAAGGTTAGTGTGAGAGGATCTTGAACAAGCTATACCGATAGTAATAAGTGACTTCATGCTTTTAAAGAGGTTAGTGACACACGGACAAGAATGGGATGGATTTTTTGGAGATTTCGGATTAGCCCTATAAATTACATACAACATCTGGAACACATAGTAATCAAGGTAGCGTTCATATCACCCAGTCTCATATTTTTTAAAATAATTCTCACACAACCAATATGAAGAATTCTGAATAATGCAGACAAGTCCTGTAAATTAATGTATTTCTCTACCTATTTTCAATCTAGCAATGTCGAGAGTTGAGAACCACTGACTGAACTGAATATGTCTAGCTAGTATTGCAAAGCTTCAACAATGGATTCCAACGCCATTATTCCATTAAATCCACAGCTGAAAAGGGTCACAAAATCTCATTTGTTTACACGTTCTATTTAATTTTTTATTGGGATACCCAAATCGGCCTTTTATGCACAAATTACAAGCAAAAACGTACCAAATGCGGAATAAAGTAATAGAAAGACCCGTTCAAAAGGGGTGCCTTTATTGAAAGGAGATTAGTATGGATTGTGGGGATTAGTTCAAGAGAGTTTTCCTCAAAATCATTTACAGTCATATATTTTATTGAATTCATAATTTTTTTTTTACTTTTTCATTTCATATTCATAAAAAAATATTTTTTATTTAAAAAGCTCTCCAAACAAACACATATATGAGTTTGATAAATCTTATACCGTCGTACCATTTTTTTTAGGGGTGGACATTTTAATTGAAATAGAACCTCCTGAATTAAAACATGAGGCTACGATCTAGTTCCAAAAAAAATATAAAAAAATTAGAAACCAAAATTGAGGATCATTTGATCCGTGCAATTCTTAAATCGGGATCTGCGGATATCCAACTATGGAATCAAATTTGTCATTTTTTTTTATATTTTTATTTTTGACAATTTATTCACCCTTACCTAATGAACCGGCCAAACAACTAGTAAGTTTTCCGACTCTGGAATCGAATTTGTCAGTTTTTTTGTAAGTTTTTATTTTTTTACAATCTATTCACCCTTACCCAATGAATCAACCAAACAAGTAATAAGTTTTCAATGCTTGAATTGGTATCAAGTTTGCAAGATACAAGTAGTAAGTACCCTAATCAATCATATTCATTCATTAATAATTACTCCTAATTGCATTTTACGAGCTGTCGCCACAAATCCTTCTTGAAGCTCCGCACACATAGCCACAGTCAGAATTAGATAATATTATGCTAGATATTGGAGGCTATTTGGTGGCATATTTGTAGATGATTAATAAAGTGTTGAAATATGTATTTGGTTAAATATTTTATTTTCTATATTTGTGTTATATATTGAATGGATAACATGTAATGTTAGCTCATGGTTTTTAAAAAAAAGCTATTGTAGATAGAATCGATCTCGAATTGGATTCGAGGATTTTGATTCAAACTCGATTCCAACAATTATTTGGATATAAATGATTCTATATATGAAAAATTCAAAGCGTAACGGATGGTTTCGAATATCGAAATACTCAAAATGACTCATTTGAAGTTCACGCCTAATTCAACACCGCTTTATGAGCGAAACACTTCAAACAATCTTAAATTGATAAATTATCTCCCATTAGAACGTATGAAGTTTGGTCATTTATCTCGAAATATACAATAATTATTTTTTCTAATTTGACCTTTCAATTCATGAAAAATAACATACGTAACCATTTTGAGCTCTCTTTGACAAAATGAAGCTCACAGTATTGTAGCAATTAATTTAAATGGATTGAGGTGCATAATACATCAAATATCAATTGACTGAAAATGTAGACTTCTTTTGTCTGAAAATGACGCGATCTTCTAACTCGACCACAACTCTTACATGTATTGGCACTTATTCGAAAGGTGAAGACAAATATTTCTTCTAGTACAAATATTTCTTCTAGTACAAAATATTTTAATGAAAATTCAACGACAGCGTGTTATATTTGTAAGGCCGAGGCGATCCATGACTCGATTGATTTCTCGAAGGTCAATTTACCATTTAGACTAAAGGAAATGCTACTTGTACATTTCAAAATGTACATCATGCCTGATATTGACTTTGTTTTTTTTTTAAAAATGGTTTTTTGCCATTTATACACTCTTATCTTTTACACCAAGTTTGATATTGCCTTTGTTTTCGAAAAATTGTGGACGAAAAAACTATTTTCTTTTAAATTGATAAATAATAATTTGCTATGTGACAAACTGACAAATTTGATGTACATCGTTTCATCTTTCCTATGCCTCTTTTAGAAGTTTTGTTGGACTGGTGGTCTCACTGGAGTGGGTGGTAACGTGAATGTTTTTTCAATTTCTGGCACAAATTTGGCATATGGGACCTTTCTCTTAAGGTTATAATTATTTTTTATACAATCTTTGTTCTAGCGGCGCCTCAATTAAAAATAAGGGCCCCTGGGAACCGTAAAAATGAAAAGAATAAATAAAAATAAATAAATATAGAAATTGGCTTCCTAACCAAATATCAGTTGGTATTTCAAGAATTGAAACTACTCACTAAAGTTCGAGTATTTTGTAAATGAAATTATTTAGTTTCATATAATTTTTGAAATCCAACCAGAACTGATGATTCCGATTCGATTTTGAATCAGGAGGTTCAATTACAGTAAATTATCTATTCTTAATTGTACGTGACTTTTTGACCATGACAAAACAAAAATTACAATTAAATATTTTCTTATAAGGGTTTGCATAAATTATAAATCTGCTTTGCAAGAGTGCTATCCAACATTTTCTTGGAAGAATTTTTTTATTTTTTTATTTTTTTGATTTTAAAATGACAAATATTCACATTTGAGTGAAAATTTACATATTCACAAACTAAAACTCAAGCGGCGAAAGTCAATAGCACGGCAGCAAATAGGTCACAAGACTCCACGGTCTACGGTGGCAAGGATGTCAACGAGCCGAGTCTGCTCGTGATCTGAAACTCAAAACTTGAGCTCAAAATATATGGTTAAAATTAATTATTAATTTTGACTTTGACTTTGATAAAAATCTAGATTTTATTTCCTATCAAACATAGGCTTAAAATCACTTTAGTTTATGTGGCAATGTTTGGCTAGTTAAAATTAGCCATTCAATGCCTATGCTCTTATGTACTTTATATTAAACCCGTGTGTGGAGGAGATTAAAATTAAATTTTTAACAGATTTTGATAAGAATTAATAAAATGTATGGTTAAAAAGTTGTGAATGTCATGAAATATATGGTTAAAATTAATTATTGACTTTAATTTTAACAAAACCTAGATTTTAATTTTATCAAACAGTGACTAATTGGAAATTTGCCATTGCAGTACAGTTAAATATTTTATTATTTTTTAAATTCACTTTAAAATATTTTTTATCAGCGTTCTAAAAGGCGTAATGTATGACAATGTATGAAGACTAAACTATGGGCTTGGCAAGGCATAGGCATAAAAATGTGTTTTCTTATTTTAATATTTTAATTTTTAATAAATCAAAAAATCATTTAATAATTAAAAATAATACCTACCAAACATCTAAAACAAATTTATAGGAACTTTATATATTTTTTCAAAAGTTTTCAATAAAAGGATAAGTTTCAAATATAAATTAGTCTTTAAGTTTTAACTTTAAAAAATTGTAAAATTTTATTTTATTTTTTTAAAAAAAAGATAATAATGTGCGCCTAAATGCGAATATGTGCTCATTATTGATCAAAGATTGTCGTTGACCCCTAAATGAACCGCGCATTTTCGCCGAGCATCGTGTCTAGGTGGCGTGCATTTTCGCCGAGCATCATGTCTAGGTGGCGCTCCTTTTAAAACACTGCTTTTGATTAGATTGAGATTGTCGATTTGAATTACAATAAATACTATCATGAATAATATAAACTATGTTATATATTTTGGCTCTTCATTTAGCTTTTTTCAATAAATATTTTATTAATTTCTACGATCCTTCTATTTAGCATATTTTTATGAATAATGTTATTTATCTAAATACAAAGTAAACCCTTTATAAGAAAAAACCGCTTCCAATAGCCCGTCTTTGACGGCCAGTCAGTTCTCTAGTTCTGGTCTAAATATAATGCCGTATTTTTGCCCTTGCTCGGTAGTTCTATAGCATGCAAGGGAAGAAGAGTGACAAGGTTCAGCTTAGATTTGACTGTTTGCGGCACGGGAGCATATTACCCAAAAAAATTCAGTTAATTCTTTTATTTCCCTAACGGTTAAAAATGTCAAATTAAAAAAAGTAAGAATCACTTGCATTTGTATAATTGGCTAGTGTGTAATCAATTATTAATCAAACTTCCATAACCGGTTTCGATCAAGTTATTTTAGCTACATAATTGACGTCTATGCTAAAATTGAAGTTGGATTAAAGAAAATTAGGGCTGCTATTTCTCTCAACGTAAGTCCTCTTTATATTTGTAAAAATAAAGAGAAATTCTATTTTAAATTACATTCAAGAACACAAATCTATTATGTTTAACATATTCATTTTTATCTTTAATTGTCTTAATTCTATAGACGAGTTGATTTTCAAGCTCAAATAATTTCATCCATGAACCGGATGATTCTATTCGGTCTAGATGATTGACTAAGTAAGTTTTGTTTCGTCTAGAAACAACTACGAACTAGAGTAGGAAAATTCAACTCTTGTATACATGCATTAATTGTTAACTTAAATCACTCGCTTGCCAAAATTTGAACTCGATATAGATATAACTCAAAAGGATAGATTAATTATTATTGAGTCTCAACATAGTACACAAAATAAGTAATACATTAATAATTCTTATTTCCAGTCATATATTTTGGACGGATATGCATGCAAATCATGAAAATAGATGCCACTACTCTTTGCTATCCAAAAGCAAGAAGCACTAGGACAGTGTTTATCTGCCCATTTTGAACTAAAAGCGTTGAAAGACTGCTTCTTTGAACCCCACCCAAGAGTGCAGAAAAATAATGTAGTTAAGAAAAAGTTTTCACAAAATTCCCAATGAAATTCTTGGTTAACAGTAAGAGTATGATGCCCGAGATCATTATCTCTAGATGCACAATGCAATTTCAGTACCGATCCATACGGGAGTTGATTGGAGACATGCATCTCGAATTTTTTAGAAAGAAAACAAGAGAAAACTGTGTGAGGAAGGCTACACGCCAATAGAATGAGAACTAAAAATAGGGTTTTCATCGCGATACAAGTAAATGTGAAATGATTTTTGTGTCGAATCAAGATTTTAGAAGGATATTTATAGTTTCAATTCTTTAGGCACCTTAAGATATTTACTTGTCAAACTTCAATGAAATATTGGAGAGAATATTATTGCAATTCGAATGAATTCGCAATATTAGCAATTATGAGATACCTAAACTAATCCTTCCTCGAAATTGGAAAAGTATAGTGCAAAATCCAAATAATATTATTGCAATTTGTACAAGTAATATTTGATCCTTCTTTGAGATTCTAGTGATTTTATAATATTATTACAATTAGAAATGAATTCACAATACTAGCAATTATGAGACATCCCTTCCTCAAATTTGGAAGAGTATTAATGCAAAACTTGAAGAATATTATAGCAATTCGTACAAGTAATATTTATTGCATGGTCATACTTCAGCCTAAAAGAAAATTTTTAGCAATTGGATATGCATTAATTATGCAATTATGAGTATCGAGCATTTTTTGCTTGTTTCAGAAAATTTATAATTTGATTATATTTAAGAGGAGTAATGAACCCCACGAAATATATGAATAACAAGTGGATATTATTGGTAAATTTGCGATTAAAATTAATGTTTGATTTTGACTTTAAAATTGGGAGGAGATTATAATAAAGCTCAAACAAACAAGGAAAGTATGACCCGTGTCAAGGGGATTCACTCCAAGAAATAAAAAAATTCCGAGCCTTTAGTCTTCTTGGATCTTGGATTGCATCAACAGTAATACAAATTCTTAGGTCTCATATGAGAATGAAATGCACCCTCCAAATTTAGGAAATTTTCTTATCTCGCTTAACCCTTTAATGGTTACATGCAATTTACCTGAGAAAGGAAAAAAAAAATTCAAATTTCAAAGGAAATTTGTAGAGTGGCTCATTAAGAAACATGACAACACAAAAATCATAAACAACCTTCTGGTTCTTGTTGATCACTCGAGAATTTTAGAAAATTAGGTATTAAAAGACTCGTTAATTTATAAGAAATATCAAGAATTTGGACACATAATTGAGACTACTCAATTTGCCATTTAATTAAATTGCCTTGTACACCGACTCAAGGATTTTTCCTGTGGGAGTCAAGGTGATGCAAACCCCCCTTCTGGGTCATAAGTTCCTCCACTTGCCAGCTCAGGTTTTGGTTCTCATCTTGCAAGTCGCCTCTTCCCTAAGTAATTGCCCCATAGATCCT
>CAIGRP010115775.1:0-14225 GCA_903798385.1 Fraxinus cuspidata | reverse complement strand
TAAGAAATATTTTTAAATAATTATTATTGATAAAAACTTTGTTTTTACATAGTAAACAATATATAATTTAGTATTCAAATTTCAGTGGGTATATTTATTCTTTTATTCTTATTAATTTAAATAGCAATAAAGTTTATTTCGGTAAATTATATTATTTTTTTTTTATTATTATTGACAAAAAAAATTTACTTTACTATTTTGTAGTAGAAACTGTTTGGACAAAGTTCCTAAAATTTGGAGATCTTTGTAAATGTGGAGCTTCAGACATATGGCTTAAAGCTAATTGCCTTTTATGCTTTGATATTTTTTTTTCCTTATATCATTTACTGCTTTTTTCATCTATTAGCTTTTGTAAATAATGTTTGAGCTTCTCCAGTAAATAGAATAGAATTATAAGCATGTTCTTGACTGGTACATTTAATCACATGTCCTTTTGAAGAAAAAATAGCAAAATTCACTAACATGATTGAATGAACCTAGTTTCTACAAAATAATCCAGTCTTCGTTATATATTATTTTTTCTTTCCTTATGAATTAATCAAGTCAACATAATAGTTTGAAGTTGTCTTTTCAACTACTTAGAGAAGTCCGAGTAATATTTTGACCATGCTTAGATTATTATTTTGAATTTCAAATCAAAGTGGAAGGTTTTTCTTGTATTTTCTATATCTCCGTTAAACAATTCTTTGACCAAAAAAACTTATTTTTACTTTTTGAATAAAGAAAAACAAAGAAACAAATTATTTTATTAATGCTATTTCTGGTGTAAAATGCCTCCTTTTGTGTGTGTAGACGTAGGTTTTCAATTTATCAAATGATTTGAAATTAGTGACTCAGTGGTTACCGAATAAAAGTGTAAAATTGAAAAGAGAAGGATAAAAACTTAAAAATGCCCAAATTTTGGAGTAAGAATGAAATTAATGATTGGATTAAAAATTAAATCAAAAAATTGAATTTAGAAATTGGGTTGGGCAGGGCTAGCTAGACATATACTTGACTTGGGAGTTAGAATATTAATCAATAAATTAGTTAATTTGCTAATTTATTTAGAAAAAATAAAAAAAATTAATTAATTCAATATAAAAAATAAAAAAATTTATTTAAATTCAGTTCTTATTCGATTCTTTGGTTCTGGGTCTAGAATCGAATACCGAACCAAATCCGTCGATTCTCAATTTAGATACTCGTTCGGATAATTTTATCCAACTCTATGTACAAACAATATTTAATGAAAAATTGAAAACGAAAAAAAAAAAGAAGGTACGTACAAAGAGTTTCATATTTATTGTCGAATATGGTGCTGTCTTGATGTGTGAACTTGGATTCATCTTATCTTAATTTATAAAGAATGCAACCCTAAATGGGGCCAAGGCTGCTTTGATGTCTCTATCAACCCATTTAAAAATTTTCTCTATAATTTTTTTGGGGGATCAAATACAAATTTTCATAATAAAGAAATGTTCTCAGCTGAAATAAAACGTGTATAAATAAAAAATAATTTAAAAGCTTATAAACATGTGTCAATCAATGGGGATAATCTCTAGGGTGGTATATGACTTGATTAACACTTGTAAAGTAATTAAATTATTAATATAAAGAAAATATTTAATGCTCTAGAAGATGTAGGAAGGAAAATTCAGACGCCGTTTATTTTCTTTAGAATCCAGGTTACTCAAATCAACAGATTGATTAGAGCCGGTCTTCTTTCGAAATTAATACCGATGGATCAAAACCGCCACCTTTAGTTAATTTCTTCAATTTCTACCAAGAAATCTTTGACCAAATCAAGAAAACATAGAAACATTAGGGGTAAAAATAAATTTATTGCAATAAGTAACAAGGTTTCTTGGTTTAATGTTTAAAGAAAATATTACTAGAGATTAAGGTTGTTTAATCCCTTAATTAATTGAATTAGTTTCATGAAAGCAATGTTTGATGAGGTGACTCCTACTTTTTTCAGAAAAAAAAGTATCTTTGTTTGACATTTTGACCATGTTTGAATGGCTCTATCAATCTTTGTTTGGACACTGTTAATTTTCATTTGATGTATGTGACCCCCACATGGTCTTATAAATTAATGTTCAGTCAAGATCGGCAACACAAGAATTTTATTCACTTCATTTTAGTGGTTAAATAATTTATTGATTTTTATATAGAAATTGCTAGATAGATTGTTTATGATTATGGTGCATGATATATAGAATTTTAGTAGAAAGAGCAATAAATCGACCCTAAAAGAAAATAATGCTTCGTGTCAATTGTCAATTCTAGATTTATTAATAAGTACAAATTATTCGTTGTTTTCATCATCCTGCTAATATATTCGTTTGTCATTTATTCAAACCCTAACTTCACGGAAATTAAAAGACTGTTTATTTTTGTTAGTTGAATTCTAGATGAAGCAATTCATTGAATAAAACTAGAAAAACGATTCATACAATTGACTCTAAATCAATATGACATATTTTTATGCTATACTAGAACAAATTCACCGAAGAGATAATAATTTAATACACGATTTACAATATGAATAATCTAAATTATAAGTAACATATTATAAATTATACAAACTTGTGGAACCAAATGGTTTTTTTATAAGATAATCTACCAAAATTGTGGAACAAACAAGTAATGAGTCACATGTTTGAAATTGCAAAACCTAATTTTCTAAAAAATCGTGATCCATTAGTGGAAAAACTGATGAACAACAACCTTTTTGAGAGCTTCCTGGAAACTAGACTCGTCAAAATCTTCTCCCTACAAACGAAGAAAATTACACAATGGTCAAAATCTTATATAATTTTCTAATCCTTTTCCACAATGAAATGTCAATATACGACAATAACATTTGGAAACATGTGAAATTTATGAAGTTCCTTGTAATTACCATTTTAATTTCATGTTATCACCATTGTTGAGGTGGGGTGGGCACCATACAATATTGGAAAAAAGTATGCATGTTTAGTATATAGTTTGATTTGTAGAATTGTATGAGATAATTGATATTTTTGAAGTTAGTCACGCGTTATACAATTAAGTATGCAATCTTAATTCCCATCTTTCTCCGATCCTTACTGTTCAATATGAGAGAAAAAAAAAGTATGTTTCACTTATTGAACAAGTTTCTACGGCGGCTCGTGATCAGTGAATGCCAAATTATGGAGCCTATAGGGTGATCTCCAAAGAGGTCCCATCATCCAATTAAATACAATCTTCATTATTAATTAGAAAGTATATTTCCATCACACGAAATCACAATATCAATATGAGAAGTTCCAAATTGTTATTTTCTCTAAGTCAGTAAAGAACACAAGAGGCCATGCAGTTTAATAATTCCAATATCCACGCATTTCTGGTTACACATTTCTTGTGAAAACATAAGGATTCTTGAATAGATAATTCGATAAATATAAATATAAATTATGCATACCTCAATTCTCAATCTGAACAAGATTCCTAAGACTGAATTAGTTGATTCTCCCATTGGCCTTGTGTTGGCTTCTACGGACATTAAGCTTAAGTTATTCTGCGATTTCAAGAAGTCCATGACGCGAAGAACCAAATCTAACAAGCTGCATTCTCCATTTATTGTCAAATTCACATCCAACATTCTTGATTCTGATGTGGAAGTCGAAACATGCGTAATTTGAACATTTGTCAGCCTTTCAACTGATGAAGAACCTCTCATTTGATTATGATCAGCTCCAGTGGCTTCTGATCTTGGAGGCGAAATCTGAGCTTCCAATATCTGGTTTTTCTTACTAAGTTCTTCCACTTGTTTTTTCAATGAACTCAAGTATTCTGCAGTGTAGTTTAGCACTGAAGCCTTATCCTTCTGTATGAAACAAAAAACACAATGATTTTTCATTTTTGATAGAGATTTTGTTCATTTATAGAATTGGTAGTACATTGTATCTGACCTTTGATCCTTGAGGGAGAAATGATCTCAGTATTTGAAAGCTTTCGTTTAATTTTTCACGTCGTCTTCGTTCAGATATCATGTGGTGTAATTGTGTCGTCGTGGGGTGTTTTCCAACTTGAACTTGTTCTTGTTGCCTTCGGATAATGTCTAAGTTTCTGAAGAATAACATTGATCTTCTGAACAAATTCTGCTTTTTGTTGGTTCTTGCTGCAATTGGCATTAATGAAGGGGATAAACCCTGCCTGTAACTTGAAAATGCACTAGGGTTATGGCTTATTATTGGAGGAATGTGAGGCATATTTTGTGTCGTTTGATAAGACGGTGTCGATGAAGTAGATGAAGAAGATAACACAGCAAGGATTGCATTTGTTATTGCTGTATCTTCGCTTTCTACTGTTGGAAATTGAATGTTTCGCATTTGGCTTAAGGTATGTATGGCTTCGTGAAGAGGGCTAGTTGTGATTGAAGCTGATGACACTGCTGATAATTCGAGAGCCTTTGGGTTCTCAACAAGTGGAACTCTCGAGGCCTCTGGTGGCACTAAAGAAGTGGCCGGAATGTTAAAAAGTAGAGGGGAGTACTCGGAGCTGTCAACTGATAATGACCTCAGTGATGACGAAGATGATGAACCTCGCTTTTGATCTGTTGTCTGGGGATCCTCTCTAGGTGCTAGTTGTCTAGAGAAATGAAGAGGGAACCAATTTTTCATCTCCATTTCGAAATCCACCTGAAAAGTTAAAAACTAATCACGTTACAAGAAAAATGATGCCATACCTATTAGATGGACGTCAAGTGATTGATATTATTTTCCTTACTCGAGTGTCACCGGACATGCCAAGCTCGATCTCTCCCGTGGTGCACCCCATAAGCACAACAGTCTATAGACAAAACATTTCATTTATTATCGTTCACCATAATGCAATGTGTAATTACTATTGCTGAGCATTTTGAAAATACAAACCTTAATCCCCGCTGCCTGTGTCAAAATAATACAATGTAGAATTAATTAACTATAGTAATTCCCTAAAATGTAATTCACTGGAGTAATGTGTTAACCATAACAGAATTAATTACCACATAAAATTGCAGCTGAACTTCATTGGATGCAACTCCTTGAAGGTCTTGTAAATTCAGCTCCATGTAAGGAAGATTATTCTTGAAAGCAATTCCAGGAACCCTCCTGAAAATGTCAAAAAAATAATACAATTTCCATCAATTCATTAACTAATTATAAGAAAAAATTGTGTGTATAATATATATGTTTCATATTTATATACCCGTTATCAACATAGTGTACTGATTGACAGTATGCTTGGAAAAGTCTCTGAGCAAGACTACTTCCAGACGATGAACTTGCTTGGTTGCCTTGTTCGTGGTACACGCCATCAAAATATATTAAGCATCTGTTTAGGATATGCACAAACAAAATCATATATAATATGTGTGTTGTCGGGAAAGAGAGAATTTATATAGAGAGAGAGAGAGATTCAGACTTGGATGGCTGGGGTAAGAAGGACCAAAGGCAAATATAACTGCAACCAAAAGATTGCATCATATGTCGGAGAAAGGCGGCGCGTTCTCCTTCACCTTGCAGAAATATTGAGTCCATGAAAGGATTTGTATGCAGCAGTGAGTTCAAGTTTGCAGCTGCTGGAATATGAGATTGATAGCTTCAAAATCTACCATATTTGCCTCTGAATTTCTCTTGTTCAAACTTTGTACTTATCTTCATGCATCCCATGCATGTTTATATGCAGATATCCTTCATCAGCATTGAAATAAATTATTTGTGGGATTTACAGGGTGTGGGGGAGGGGGAGGGGATTGAAAAGTATTATTAGTAGGTGCGGAAGGAGGACACAGATGGTATGAAAAGAAATAGAAAAAATCCTTAAAGTGGGGCAAAAGGGTTGGAGCTAAATGAAAATTAATGAATCTTGAATAGTAGAAAATGAATTTTAGACAAATAGATCTTGAAAAGTATAGCAGAGAGGGTCTCTCTCTCTCTCTCTCTCTCTCTCTCTCTCTCTCTCTCTCAGTGAGTTGGAGTGAGGGTCGGGGGTTCGGGCCAGGGTGGGGCCAGGTTAGAAAAGTAGTGGTCAAAGTAAACCTTGGCCAGTGTTTGAAGTTTTGAACTGAGTCAAGGTAAGAAAGGAAGGTGTCGTCCATATTATATATTTCCCTTTGATGAAAGAAAGGTATCATATCATACATATTAATTACAAGTTACAACAATACAATAATATCTAATATTCCCGATCGAACTCATTATACGAGAATCGGCAATTCGTTCATTAAACAAAAAAAAAGATTACAAGAATATAACTTCGTACAGTCTACTAAAGACTTACTCTCAAAATAAATCATTCTCAATTATTACACATCCTAAGCCAACGCCCCTATTTTGCTCTATGCAACAAAATAAGTAACGACATGTTATTTTCTTAATTTCATTTGCAATTATATATACTTGCCTAGATATAAAAAAAAAAAAAAATCAATTTCCAACTTGAAAATGTACAAAATGTCAACTATTAAGAAAACACATTTGCCCACTTGACATGTTGAATGTAGTCTTAAGATTGTGCGTGATAAACAATATTGAAAAGTAGCTCTTATGATAATACACATAAATTTAGCTTCTTTTTTGTTCAATCTTCTACAGTACTCTTGAATCTAGCCTATCAATCGTTGCATCATTTTGTGTCTAGGTATCAATCTCTGTCCTCGAGTAAACCTCTTTTTAACTTCTGCACCAAATTTCAGAAATCTCCATTAAAAGTTACGACAATTAGACACCAATTATTTTCATAAACTTCAAAAACCTCCCATGTTACCATAAATTTCCAATTTTATCATTCTATCTTACCATATACTATTATAAAGATGATTACTAAGCACAGACGCTTAGCATTATTATGCTAAGCATTATTAAGCTAAGCATCGGTTACACAGTACACGAATTCATTGGCGATTACAAATTTAATTCAAATATTGAGACTTACTATAAATGATTAATGTGTCATGTTATCAATACTTAGCATAATCTAAGTACATGTGCTTAGTATCCTCTTTTATGATTATATTTACTTTCTTATTTTTTCCCTTGACGTTAATTTAGACGAAAATAAATTTATTTATTTATTTTTCATAATCAAGTTATTTGATCTTATACATATTTAATGATGTTATATATAAGTTAATATCCTTTTAATTTTAATTATAATTTTCTCGTAGGAACTTAAACCATGATATATATTTACTGTTACAAGAATATAATATTGGAGTAATATATTTTTTTATTATTTCAGAAGAACAAACATGAAGTAACATTGCACAATATGTAATCTAATTTAGAATTATAGAAGAGAACAAACTAACAAACCGAGGTTTGTAAACACAGTGTCCTTAAAACACATCCGCTCCCCTACCATAAGTGCTTGAAAATTTAACGAGCATTCATTTTTCAGGATACAACAGAAAAATTAGTAAAATCTTTACATTACAGTTTCCATTCTGAGGAACATAATCTGTGTTAGAACAATATCACCAAAATTGGATGGGGACAATAAATTTTTGGACTAACAGTGGACTGTAAACGTATGCAATATGCAGACAAAGTACAAAAAAAAAAAAAAAAATTGTCGTGGAATTATGGAAAATAGAGATTTGATATAGACTTAGTCCCATGAATGGTGTGTTACATAAACATGCCATTAACTTCATAATATAATGGCAATAACTATTGAAGTTTCAACAGTATCAAGAATGAAATGTCAGATGCAGGCAAAAATTAAGAAAACATAGGCAAAACGTAGACTCACCGAGAGGCTAATTTTGGTCCATTTGGTCCAGCATTCGTGTGCGCAGGTTGTGCCTCACATAAGTTCAAGTTCCGAAGTTCTGATTCAGTCCTTAATTTGCACCCACCGCGTGTACACATGAAGAGACCCTCTATGCCACATATGATTATACCATTCCAAAGTGTAATCATATATAAAATGGTATTCGCCTTCATTATCTTCTTATGCGGGACAAAGTTAATTCATTTCCCTCTAACACATAAACCCATTTCAATTGGTACACTTTGAACTCCAATTTCCCATTCATCAAAGCATCAATTTTAACAAATAAATATATAATTTCGATATTCTCACGGAGAAGAATACAAATCAATGTTGGTCTTCCAAAATGAACCAACGGGTCCCACTTAAAGTTGTGCCAAAATTTGCTTCACAAAGCCATTTTTTCCAACAACCCCCCACATAAATGAAAATTGGGAAAGACATATAAAAGTGAAAAAAAAAAAGACTTGGTGATAAAATCCAACGGTTGAAACTTGCATATGATAGGTAGGCATTCCCTTTGAACTTTCCCTTGTGAAAACATATTTACTTTACTAGCTGATTAGTAGACGTGTGATGTCTTTGGAATGTTTTGCCTTTTATGTAAATGATTATATACTTCACACATAATTCTTCCTAACACATATCATTTTCTCATTATTATGTTCTCTTATGGCCATAAACATTCACATGCTTCCGTGAGAGTTCTTAAGAATTGAGCCACACGCAATTCCATTAAAAGTAGTCTCACTTTTTTTTTTTACATAGGTGATTTCTTATTTCAAGTAACCTCATTATTTTGCTCGATTTTTTATGCATAAGAATTATTAAAAACCTATTGCTTATACTTCATCCTTTCGAGCATCATTGTTACATCATAACAATGGACATGAGATAATATCCCCTACAATTATTCAATTAAATCCATACAACTAAGTTGTCCATTTCAACCTAAATCTTAGGATATCCAGGTTGGTTTTGCTTTGTATTAACTTATTTCGTTCAAGGGCTTAAATCACATTCATTTCGATGATTTTTTAATTAACTTTTTATTTCCATTTGATTTGTAGATCCGCAATGTTATTTTTAACCTTACATAGTCAACAGAAATAACTCCAGTTGAGAGTAATTGCTTTATGGTAGTATGCTTACGACATATATGTCTAGACTTACCATTATACATGTTACTTGTGTCCCTTCCAATCGCCGATTGTATATCACATTGTATGCAGATTGCCGGCAAATGTTTGACCATCTCAGAATATCTTCTAAGAAGAAGTGTAACCACTTAACGTTTTCACCACATTTATCTAGAGTTATAAACTCAGATTTCATGGTAGATCTTGATATAATTGTTTGTTTAGAAGATTCCAGTATATAGCACACCTCTCAGTATGAACACACATTTACTAGTGGACTTTGAGTCTTTTATATCAAATTTCCAATTAATATCACTATATCATTCAATGATCGCTGAATATTTGGTATAGTATAGTCCAAATTTCGAGTATATCTGAGTAACTGAGTACTTTTACTATTCTTTTCCGGTGGTCAGCTCTTCTACCCAATTTACTACTATGTATGCTATGTTTAATCTTTTACAACTCATAAAAAATATAAGACTTCTAATAATTTTAGAGTATTCTACTTGAGAGACACTTACGCTTTTGTTTTTAGTAGATTCTGACTTGTATCGATTGGTTTTCTGGCCATGTCAGTAATCCTTGTTACACATTTTAGAATTTTGTACATATAATGTGACTAATTTAGAATGAGTCCATATGATATTCTTGTAATTTTAACTCCAAATATCACATCAGCTAAACTCATGTTTTTCCTGTCAAATCTCAAATTTAACATATTTTCATTAGATTTAATTATTTTATCGTTGCTATCAATAATAAGCATTTCAACAATGTATACACATAAAATGAAATAAATATTTTCGACGTCTTTGACGTAAACATATTTTTCACACTCGTTGATTTAAATTCTACATTCCATTATGATACTATCAAATTTTTCATATCATAATTTGGGTGCTTGTTTCTAGCCATATAATGAATTCACCAACTTACAACATTTCTTTTCCTGTCCTAATGATGAAAAACCATCGAGTTATTC
Source organism: Fraxinus cuspidata (assembly GCA_903798385.1). NCBI lineage: Eukaryota > Viridiplantae > Streptophyta > Magnoliopsida > Lamiales > Oleaceae > Fraxinus > Fraxinus cuspidata. Next base: position 4,334 of record CAIGRP010115775.1, on the reverse strand, counting down.
TATATACATTTTTTTTTAATCTCCATTCAAGAAGGTGGTTTTAACATCCATTTAATATATTTCAAGATGTCATAGAGCAGTAATAGAAAGTATTATCCTAATAGTTATTAATCTCGTCACTGGAGAATATATATTGAAGTAATCAAAGCCTTCTCGTTATTTGTAACATTTTATTACTTATTTGGCCTTATATTTTTCGATAGTTTCATTTACTTTCATTTTTTTTTTTTGAAAATCTATTTATAGCCTAGTGGTTTATTTCTTGGAGAAAGGTCCACTACCTCTCACGTATGATTTTACGAAATGGAATCTATTTAATTTTTAATGGACTCTTTCCATTGAGAGGTCTTTTTGAAGAGTTCACGACTTCTCAGAAGTTTTGAAATTCACTTTCCAACATATAAGTCAGAAAATCAATACCATAATATTTTTTCGCCTTTCTCTTTTGTTGCATCTTGGTTCAACCTTAACCTCAATCTTATCTTCTAATTCTTGATCCTGATTATTTCTATCACAGTCTCACGTGTTCTTTTAGAAGAGCTTGCTTCTTGTTTGGATTTATATAGAAACACATGTTCAAAGAACAAAATATTTCTTGATTCAATTATCGTGTTTTTATGAATGTTTTGGATTTTAGACTCATGCATAAGATAATGAAACGCACACCTATTATGTGCATGGGCAATGAAGATGCAATATACAATTTTTCAAACCTATATTTACCTTTTTTAGTGTTGGGACATCTAATTTAACAAGACACCCCACACTCGTAAGTATTTATAGGAAGACTTTATTCTTTTCCATAACTCACAAATGGTCTTTTTTGGGACAACTTATTTAAAAGGTAATTTGCCATAACATAGTTTTCCTCATATGTTTAGAGCTAACTTAGAATTTACTAACATTGTATTCATCATTTTTTTAAGGTAAGATTTTTCTGTTCAACAACATCATTTGCTGTGGTGAATAAGTGCTGTGATTTCATTTATAATTCCATGTTGTGCACATAATTCGGTAAATGGTACTTCATACTCAATACTTTGATCACTTCTCAACATCTTAACTTGATTTTCAACTTTATTCTTATAGAGAATAAATTTCTCTTTAACTTCATTCTTACTTTTAAGCAAATATACATAACAGTATTTTATGTTATCGCCGATAAAAATAATGAAGTACTTGTTCCCACATCTTGTTTGTAAAAATTTTAAATCGCATACATCACTATGAATTAAATCAAGTGGTTTTGTAATTATTTCAATTGATTTAAATGATGACCTTGTCAATTTTGTCTCAACACAAGTTTCGCACCTATGTTTTGGATCAATATGAAACACGGGTCTGTAATTTAAGTTAATTAATCTACGTAATGTATCATAATTAATATGTCCTAGTCGACTATACCATAGATTGAACGACTCAATCAAGTAAACATAAAAATTAATTTTATTAATTTTCAGTTTAATAACTATTACATTGAGTTTAAATATCCCATTAGAAGCATAACTCTTTCCAACAAACATTTCATTCTTAGACAAAATAACTTTTTCTGACCTAAACACAATATGGAAACCATGTTTATTTAAAAGCGATCAGACAATAGGTTCTTGCGAATTTTTGATACATATATCACATAGGTAAGAGTTATCTCTTTCCTAGAAGTCATCTTCAAAATCAACTTCTTCCTTTAACCCCTTGATTTCAGAAGTTGTTGAATTTTCCATAAACAACTTCTTTCCATTCTCAATTACTTTGAATGTAGTAAACAACTCTTTATCAGAGCACACATGACTTGTAGCATTAGTATCAATCCATCACTTTTTTGGGTTTGAACCTACCATATTTGCTTCAAAAATAATAACTGCGAGATTTATTTCAGACAAATCTTGCGCCATGAAGTCAATCACATTTGCTTTTCTTTTTTCCCTTCTCGGGCAATCTGCATTCTGAAGATTTGTGACCTACTTTGTCATAGTTGAAGTCTTTTCCTTGAAATTTCTTTTTGGAAATTTCACCTTTTGGTCTCAACTTGGCCCCCTTTTCTACCAAATGTCCAAACTTGTTCTTGAAGGTCTTAGAATTTTGACCATGCTTAATAATTTTGGCTTTAGCCACAACATGACCAAACTCCTTATTTTCTGAACTTTTGTTATCTTATTCAATTCGAAGTCTAACAATTAGTTCTTTAACATTCATTTCCTTTCATTTATGCTTTAATAATTTTTGGAATCTTTCCACGCCGGATGCCAATTTTCAATAGTTGTAGCAATTTGGAAAATTTTACTCAAATTTATCCCCATTGGCGTGAATTTCATGCAAAATCATTTGGAGTTCTTATACTTGACTAATTATAGTTTTGTAGTCCAAACATCAATTTTGAAAAATAAATATATGATTTCGATGTTCTCACGAAGGAGAATACAAATCAACGTTGATCTTCCAGAGTGAACTAGGTTCCCACTCAAAATTGTGCCAAAAATAACTCGGCAAGGCCATTTTTTTCCAACAATTAGGTCCATGCATCAACATAAATTTGGTGCACTAGTCGTTTCAAGTGAGATTTTTCACCTTAGAGACCAAGGTTGAAAACTTCTTGCAGCATAATAAATATTTACTTTGAATTGATTCAATATCTTTAGTCATGACAACATTGATATTGGACCAGTTCATAGAGAATCTGTTACGATTTTCAAGCACATTCGTATGGTTCTGATTTTCTTCGAATGAGTTATTTAGTTCTAGACTAGGTCCTTTGCTTCCCAATATAGGAACCCGAACTCATTTCATAGGGTTCACAACTTATTACCCATTTAGATCCAAAGCTTATAAGCACTTAAAAGTATTACCAAGCAAACACCTAATATGTTAGCATTTTCGAATGGAGCTTTATGTCTCCACAAGTAGTATCACAAGTTTTCTAGACTCAACCATGTGGATGTATACAAGAAATCATTGAAGACATACAAAAGATCCAAATAAGGGTGCAAACCTCAATTAATTGCGATAGTGGTGTTATTTTGTGATGCAGAACTCTCGTTGTAGCTCAATTTCTATGGTAACACAAGGTGGAGATAGTTTAGATCTCAATCGAGTGTGTGATATTCTTAATTGAATAGAGATGAACATATGATGTTATCGCCCAGGGGGACTATAAAGATATGTATCGGTCGTGGAGCTTTTTGAATTTTGAATTATGAATCATTAGCTCTTTTTGTCTTGTACAACAACAAATGCTTAATAAAAAGGGGTCTCTTACGACATAAATTTTAAAAATACTTCATCATTCTTGGTATTAGGCACAATTAACAAAATGTGTTGTCTAGTACTTAAGGAAATAAAGAGCATTTCCGTTTTGTTTCCTATACTAATTGATATTGATTTAAAGAAGTTTTTTGTCATCTATCTCTTAATTTTTGGGTTAATTTTACTATTTCTCTAAAATTGTAATATTTCACTTTTGAAGTTAGTTAGGTGGCTTCTTGGTGTCTGAAGATGTAGGTGAATTTTCCCAAATCTCATAAATTCTCGTGTGCTCTTTTTCTTATTCCTTTTGTATTGGGTATTTGGTTTTTTGCTTTATTATTATTTTAAACAAATATATTTGGCATCGGTTTTTATGATTGTGTTATCCATATACTTTTGTAAACTGAAAGTGAGATATACTTATTTTAAGCTCAACAAAACATGCACATAGATGATGGAAGAAGATTTGTGAATTAGGAATACACTCAAGTCAATCATCCATAGATGCTAATTATGAGAAATGCCTATGATAATAGGTATTGAATGACAAGCGGTATTCTTGGTTGACCTCACAAATCAGCACAATCTTGCTATTAATAGGTCCTCTGTCACCTTCACGTCAACCGTTATGAACATGTACACTAGGACATAGATGATTTCACAAAGTTAGGAGTTGCTGTAGGAGAGCACAATCCAGGAGAGATTTGAAAACTGCAGTTGGGAGTTGGTACACAGGAGCATAGAATCCAAGAGAGCTGTTGGAATTACAGTCAGAAGATTAGATAGTAAGTGTCGTCGTCTAGTTTGGTAGACTGTATGTTATAAATCGTTTATAGTGGATTGTTGACTGACAAAGTGCATGGAGTTTTTACCCAGTTGGAATTCTGCGGATCAATTCTGTGTAATTTATTATTTTCAGAATTGCAGTAATTCTACATAGGAAAATATGAATTACATGATTAACCATCTAAAAAATAATTAATAGTGATTTGTTGCTATTTAATTGTAAAGTAATTTTAATTCGACATAATCACCTATTCACCCCCCCTCTAGGTGTTGTTAGGGTAGAACTACGTATTTTCAATTGGTAT
>CAIGRP010115772.1:0-25006 GCA_903798385.1 Fraxinus cuspidata | reverse complement strand
AATTTGACCACGTTTGATGTTAATATGCTTGTAAAAAAATTATGTTTAAGGGTTTCATGATAATTTTTCGCCTAGAACCCCAAAATTTTCAGGGTTGGTCCTGATCCGAGATCCCATGTCAATTTCATTTCCATTCCTATGGTCGGCAGTCCATGCTACGGGTTAAAGTTTTTATTCAAAATGTTCGTTTCTTTTTAGTTCGTATTATAGTGCCAAGCCCGACATGACGTGACCCCGTGTTAAGAGGCGGGCAATGCCGTTCTAGGGTTAGAAGCCAAATTCATTTTGACACCACTAATTATATATGGGTATTATGGTTATGGTACTCGTGATATAGTGTCCAATAAAAAAATTATCTTGATGACGGTCAACAGGTCTAAACTGATGCTAGGAAATTTTAGCCCAGGGAAAGAACCTTATGAATACAAATTAGAGGAAGAAAGCATACCTTGTGGAATGTTGGTACGGGGCTCGTACAGAATCACGATAATTTGAAACATACATTGAAGAAATAGATAATTAAGAAAAACCCTTGCTCCCGATGCCTTTTTTTTTTCTCAGGTTGTAGATGATGATGGGAAATGCTATTTGGATATCCAATACTATTTCGATATTAAAAAGAATAGGCCTACAACTTGTTCACGACATTTTCCCCTTCTTTGCTAAGTTTCATTGATGACTAGTTAGTATAGGCTATAATCTGTCCCATGTGAATGACAAATTGTTTATTAAAATTGCATATAAAAGTGATTGTCCAATTAATTATGGAGAAATGAAGAGGAAAAACACTGTTGTAAATCTGTGTTTTAATCACCATGTAGAAGTGCAAGACAAAGTCCTATTAAATGTCAAGCGCAAAGATGGGATTTGCACAATGGTATAAAGCCCTTTGGTGATCACATAGTAGATGTAGCATGGCTGGAAGAGCAAGTCTGAGTTCAAGTAATCTCCATAGCCAAGAAATGCAACAGAACGTTGTACTCAACTTCCATAGAAGATCGAGCAACCGTTAGTCATTTCATCGCTCACCAAGATATTGGATTATCACCAATATAGATGATATAATCATCTCAATTTTTCGCCCAATCAGCATCACAAAAGGCATGATGGAAGAACAATGCTTCCATGGGCTTACACTTGATTCTTATTACACGTGAAGGAAAATCTCCAAACGTTGATTCTAAGAAGAGAACCTATTTGATCAATGGTCGTTTGATTTCCTACAAGTGTATGGTATCACGAACAAGCAACCAAGTAACGGAAAAGTAAGGACACAGGGGAGGATTGGTACCCACTAGAAGAAAAAAAAAAACATCAAGCTCTAGCTGCTCTATTAAACAAGTCCAATTATAGTATCCGGCACCAAAGAATGGGACATCTTCATTCTAAGGCTTTAAAGCTTATATATAATAAACAGCTTATTGATGTAACTAGCTCGAATAAATCTGAAAATGTTTGTGTTAATTGTCAAATGGGGAAATGTTGCAAACTCCCCTTTCATTTATCGAAAAATATTTGTGATTTCCTCTTATAAAATTCACTGCGATTTATTTGACCTAAGCTTTTTTTTTTTTTGTCAAGGTTTTTGTAAGTATTATGTCATTTTTATAGATGATTGTTCTCGCTATTCTCGGGTGTATCCTTTGAGAAAGAAATTCGAATTTTTCGATTGTGTTATTAAGTATCAAAATTAGTAGAAAATTACTTTAAAGGAAAAATAATTTATACAAGATATGGATCTATGAAAATTTTGTGCGCTTCGAGAGAGAGTCTCCAAGAGACTAGCATGTTCAGCTATATATATACTCTTCATGGTGGAGTATGGTAATCCTTTGTCTCAAGTTGCGGATGTAAAACATAATATTCATCAAAAATTTTAAAGTAGCGTGACAAGATGGGGGAAGAGACTGGATTGTGCTAGAGGCATTATTTCTAGAATTAACTGAAAGTACTTTAAAAACCATTGCTTTTAATAATTTTTTTTATCTGGCAGTAGGATCTCTCAGTTAATCTAATTGGTATAAGAAGAAATGCATGGCCACTTATTTCCCAATTTATCCATTATTCTCGTAATTACAAATCAATATGAAAAAAAATATTAATGTGTTAAAGACAAATGAAACACAAACAAGCTGGAACTACGGGTATTAAATGAGACGAGTCGGCTCCCTCAACAAAAGTGCAGTTTGGCTCATTCCATAGCCCGGCGGCTATATATATTTTAAATTATATATATCTCTCAATTTGACAAATCAACTCACAAGTTAGCTCATGCAAGCTCGTATGAATATATCGCTCCTTGCAGAGCTAGCCATGTGATTTTGAAGTCCTAGGCTATTAATTAATATGAGGCTCTTAATATTTATTTTTTTACAACTGTAGATAAATAAATAATATATTAATATTTTAAACGAAGATTTTGTACAATAAAAAAGATAGAGAAGCAAATTAAATCATTTTTAAGAACTCGAAAAATTAAGCCTTTGTTTAATAGTCATTATTTCCGAAGTACATTTTTTTCTCTTTTCTTTTCAATCATACATTTTTCACTAAAATAATATTACGCGCAAATCCAAAACTTTTCTTTATTTTTTAACCACACATTTTTCATCAATTTACTATTTAAAAATATATTTTTTGCCGAATAATGGGACTCAAAAAAGGGCTAAGATAGCATAATATTTAGCGAATTATCTTGTTCATGAATAAAATATTATCAGTGTAAATAATAATCTTCAAGAATTATTTAATTGGGAAAACACGAGTAAGGTGCTATTTAACGAATTCTAAAAAGTTTAAAAAATAAAGTGAAAATCATTAAAAAGTTTAATAACCACAAGGATCGCTCGTAAGGAGAATATTGAATTTCAAAGCTTAAACACGAGATGGCCCTAAATACAAAAACCGTAAAATTTTGGGACTAAATTATAAATAGTGATAAAGTTATATTTTTAAATGATAAGGTGGCGAGTTAAGATTATTTAGTGACGAGAAAGATCATCAAATTCTAATGATTTTGATTTGATAATTTTTTTAGTAACTTTGAGATCTTGAGGCACTAATGTAAAAATAAGTTTTTAAGTCAATAATATATTTAGGCTAAGTCCTTACTTGATAATGATTAAAATTTAAATTAAATTCAACAATTTATTTTATCCTCATATTTTATGGGTTACATAACTTTTCAACCACACATTTCATTAACTTCTATAAGAATCTACTAAATTTTTTATTTTAATCCCCACAAAAAAAGAGCTAAATTTGTATTTATTGGAGGATCTAGAATGACTATATCAATATTGGGCTCATTTAGAAAATTGTATTGCACATTAAGGACTGGAGAAAAAATTAATTTGGATAAACCAAGTTCGAGTTATAACACATCAAAGTAAACTACTTGATGAATAATATTAGTTTTAAAATTAGACCATAATCTTAGCAATTTTAATCTCTTTTAGTAGTTCATAATTAACCATGCATATTAAGTTTGAGAAAAAAAATTATTTTAGATAAGTCGAATCAAGTTAGAATTGACTAAAGAAAATTAAAGGTAAATGATCTTTTAAGAAATGAATCCATTTGTTGCATTAATTACTCAGGGTGTATTTGATCCACATTATTTTGGAAGAATGTATTTTGGAATAGTAGATTGATGGAGAATGTGTGGTTGAAAAATGAGGAAAAGTTATTGATATGATGGAAAATATTATTTTATTGAATAATGTGTGGTTGAAAATGAGTAGAAGAATGAGAATGAAAAATTTAATGTGGAACAAATAGGGGCTCATTTGTAATTTAAATAGGCCCGTGAAGTTTTTCTTTTTGAGGCCCCATTTGTTTTGAGGCCCTAAGAAATTGCCTAGTTGGCTTTGACCTAGGGTCGGCCCTGGCTTCTCGGCTCGTCTATGAAACAACCCGTTCATCGAACCCACTTAACCCTCTAACTGAAATCTTAATACTCGTCATTTATAGATATAAAATAATAATAATAATAATTTGTGGGCAAGTTGTCTGTCTCAGCCTTGTACTTATAATTATTTTGTCACCTACATTCCCCACAAATTTTGCTCATGATCATTATATAAGAAGCCCACTGTCTCGACCCTTTCTCTCCACATCTTATCCTCTTCTTTCTTTACAACTTTGACATATCCAAAGTTCCAAACTAATAACTTTATTTATGCACAACTTGTATTCTTGATTTTCCTATCATATCCTTTCAATATTATAGCCTTAAATGAAAATTGTTGTCTTTAATCAAAAAACTAGTCACCATCCCATTTCTCCATAATATTATTTATATACAACTTGTATTCTTAATTTTCCTATCATTTCCTTTCAATTTAATACCAACCTTTAACTTTAGATGTCATAATCGCGTAGTCTCTAATCAATTCACTTAATAATAAGCTAATCTCCAAGCTTTTTCGCCATTTCAACTCAATGTAACCGAAAATAAAGTACAATTTTACTAAGGCTAAATTATAGGATTTAGTGATGAGTTTAGGATCTTAAAATTTAAGATCATTGATAGATAAAATCAATGTAATCTATTTTATTGTTTTTTTTTTTTTATTAAGGATTGCAAATTATCATTGATAGATAAATTTTGTCACTATGTGTAATCCATTTCCTAAGATCATGTTTATAAACACCCAAGTTACTTTGTATTCATACATTATGAAGAACCTAAAATTACTCTTTATTCATCACTAATTTATATTTATTTATAATTGATGTGATCCAAAGAAGGCAACAAACTATCGAGGGTGCGATGTATGTTAAGAAGAGGCTAAGGGCAAATTCGAAATCAAATAGAGTCAATGAAATCACTCATTCAAGCTATGAAATCCAAGATGGTGAAGTTAGCCAAAAATCAAGTTCTATATTGGGCATGGGAGCTGAAACAAGTTGGAATTCTTTGGAGAATCAATAACTCAAAACTTGGAGGCAAGATGGACTATTATGCGACTGCATAGTACAAAATTGAGTGCAGTCGCATGCCTCTATACCAAATCAAAATTGAAGGCTGTCAATTGACATATGCGACCGCATGCGGGAAGCCTATTCGGCCACATAGTGCAATTCTGAATGCATATTTTTCAAATTTCGCATAATCTTTTATTTTAATTAAAACTCTATTTTGTAATATATTTTGTTATTTTTAGAGTTTAATTCAATTTTCTAGCTAGGTTTTTATTGAGTTCCCTATAAATAGGATTCATTCTATTCATTATAAAACACACAATTATTGAGAGATTAATTCCAAGACATTATTACTTTTTTCTTGTTCTTCATTCAATTAATTTTGAATTTATCAAAATTATTTCTTGTGGCGTTCAAACAAATCGAGTGAAATTCTTAAGTCTTGTAATCACGGAGTCAACATATTATCAGCGATTGTGTTGGTTCTTTGGTTTAATATTTTTGAATCAAGCTTAAACATTGATTATTGGCTTTCTTGGATTTGAATTGATCTTGTGAGGGTTTCGTAGCTACTATTTCTACATGGATTCTCATCAGTTGGTATGAGAGCAAGACTCCAAAAATTAAGGTTATATCCTTTTTGTTTGAGTCTTTTGAGCATTGTTCTTCATGTTTTCACGCTCTTCATTTTTTTGAGTCTCCAATCCAAAAAAAAATATAAAACTTGTTTGTATGCTAATTTAGCATCCAACAGTTTTTGCTTCTTATGTTGGTATTTAGTTGAATTTTCGAGGAAAAAACGAAAATTCGAAAAAATAAAGTTGCCAACAGCGTACAATTTAATTTTTATTATTGAGTAAAAAAATCTCAATTTAAAAGTGTCAATTCAAAGCGTCATTCATACTTTTTGAGTCATTCTAGAGTCAATTTTTCTTACTCAAATGTTTATTTGAAATTCTACAATGATTAATTTTGATTGAAATCGAAATTAGTTCTTTTAAGCACTTGCAATAAAGTATTGAGTGAAAAAATGCAATAGTTGTGAGACTAATAGAGAAAAGAAGTCAATTTAAGTGATACACGAGTGCATACACATGAGGTGAATATTAAATTAGAATTAAGATGTCTGATAGAGACGATTCTACTTCAAACACAAATAATAGTCAAGTCAACATGTCGGATGAAGTGATACGAATGTTCAAAAGGTTGTTTGAGTATGTGAGAAATAAATTGGATCGGCAAGACACATTTTTTACTAACTTATGTAAGGAACAACCTAGAAATATTGCTAACTTAAGGAGGCAATGAAGGCGTGATCATCGAGCGTATTTTGTTGGTGAATGGGAAGCGGATAGTGATATTAATGAGGATGCATTGGTGGATTTCGAGTTAGGAAGAATGAAAGGTAAAAAAAGTTAGGCATGCAAAGAGGTGTAGAGATCTTGTTGGAGATGGTGTTGATAGAAGTATGTGCAATATCAAAATGACAATTTCTTCGTTCAAAGGAATGAGTGAGTCGGAAACATACTTGGAGTGAGAAAAGAAAGTAGAATTGATATTTAATTGCCACAACTACTCGGCAGAAAAGAAGGTAAAGATTGTGGTGTTCGAATTTATCGATTATGCTATTATTTGGTGGGATCAAGTAGTAACATCCAGTTTTAGGAACCCTGAGAGGTCTATTAATACATGGGGAGAATTGAAGACTATCATGATGAAGAGGTTCGTGCCTAATCATTATTATAGGAGCTTCATCAAAAATTTCAAAACCTCTACCAAGATTCTAGGAGTGTGTAAGATTATCACAATGAGATGGAGATTGTAATTATTAGAATGAATGTTGAGGAAGATAGAGAGGCCACCATGACCCGATTTTTGAATGGTTTGAATAGGGATATAGTTAATGTGGTAGAGTTGCAACATTATGTGGAGTTGGAAGACATGATACATGTAGCTATGAAGGTGAAAAGATAATTGAAGAGGAAGGGGATAGCTAGATATATATCTGGTTCTTCAGGTTCTAACTCTTCTTAAAAATCGAAGTGGGATAATAATAGAGGTGACAAGACTGTTTCGAGTAGTAAGACCGAACCACCAAGGGAAAATGAGGAAGTTGTTAGCAAAATTACACCCAAAACGGATTCCCAACTTTCTAAGACACGGGATATCAAATACTTTAGGTGTTTGAGATCGGGGCACATTGCTTCTCAATGTCCAAATAAAATGGCAATGATCTTGCATGACAATGAAGAAGTTGTGAGTGATAGTGATGGTGATGATATGCCCGCGTTATAGGATGCTAATGAATGATATGGAATGGAGTATTTGCTAGGAGGTGAGTTACTTGTGGTGATGCGTGCTCTCAATATAAAAATTAAATTGGATGATATGGAGCAGCATTGAGAAAACATCTTTCATACTATATGCCATGTCAAAAATTAGGTATGTGGTTTGATTATTGACGGGATAGTTGTACTAATATTTCTAGCCACACTTGTTGAGAAATTACAATTGATTACGATAAAACTTCATAAGCCTTATAAATTACAGTGGTTAGAAGAATGTTGAGACGTTAACACTATTTTGTAATATATTTTGTTATTTTTAGAGTTTAATTATGTTTTCTAGCTCGATTTTATGAGTTTTCTATAAATATGATTCATTCTATTCATTGGAAAACACGCAAGAAATTAGCTGTAAGGCATTATTGCTATCATCTTATTCTTTATTTAATTAATTTTGAGTTTATTGAGATTATTTCTTGTGCCGTTCAAACAAATCGAGTGAGATTTTTTAATATTGTAATCATGGGGTCAATATATTGTCAACGATTGTGTTGATTTTTTGGTTCAATATTTTTGAATCAAACTTAAACATTGATTCTTGACTTTCTTAGGTTCGAATCAATCTCGTGTGAGTTTCGTAACTACTATTGTTACTCGGATTCATATCAATAATTCAAATTATTTATAAATACTTTCCAAAAATGATCTTAATTAGTAAAACATTTCAGATTTCATTATTTTTCCTCTTTCAAATTCAAATAGAAGTTACGTTTGTCATTAAAAAATTTGGTCCATTTCGGGAAAGAATCAAACACCATTAATTTCTGATTAAACTAAATTTGTTTCATTTGCCACATAATCGTTGAAACTTTTTGAAAAATTATAATGAGAGGGAAATTAATTATCTACTTAATCAAACCTCGTGACTTCAATAAAATCCGATTTGCTTAACATAAACGTATGCATTTAAAACATTTTGAAAACGAAAGTGGAGGAAAAATGATTCTTTAATAACTAAGAACGTATATGACTAAATGTTAAAATGTTTGCACCTAAGTAAATCAGTGAATTTTAAATTAAATAATTTTTCATGATCAAACTAGAAAAATTACTTACTTTGAGTATATAGCAATATTTACTTTATTATTAAGCAACTTTTCTCTAAATCAAATATTTTACCTTAAATGATTAAAATAAAAATATAATAAAATTAACTTTAAAAAGTACTTCTATACTTAATCAAATATGCTCCAAATTGTCGATATTTTAATTAAATTAAATTCTATTTGATTCATTTACAAGCATTTGATAGGGAAAAAAAAAAGGAATTACGTTGTAGTTACTAGATCTAGACTATGGTACAAGTTTGACATTGAAAATTCAAAATTAATTCGATCAATATTTTGAAAACTCATGGAAACTAAGCATATGTTTGAGCCACATTAAAATTTTCATTCTCATTTTTTACTCATTTTTAACCACACATTTTTTAATAAAATAATATTTTTCATCACATCAATAACGTTTCCTTCTTTTTTAATCACACATTCTCCATCAATCTAATATTTCAAAATACATTTTTCTAAAATAATGTGGTTCAAACACACCCTAAGAAATGCACACGTTCACGTGAAACAAGTGGACTAAAACCGATTTTATTATTTTTTAAATTAATTATATTTTTTTTTTCAAAAAAAAAAGAGAAAATTCATATATTTATTTATTTATTTTGTTGACTATCTCGATTCGATTTTTTAAAATATAGTTCTTCGATATATTTTTAAAAATATTACCAAATCCTAGGCAAGTTTGTTCACCAAACACACTACTTTAGTTGTTACCAGCGTTAAACCAGGATGTAAGGACAGAGATATTTCTCGTAACAAACGTGTAAATACACCCACCAATCAGGGATAATCTCGTATTTTCACACCTACAAAATGTCCAACCATTTCGTAACTTCGCCACTATCCCTCTCTACCAGTCCACCATCCCTTTTAACCCCCCACCCAACTCCCCCACTTTTCTCTTTCTCTCTCTCTCAAAATTTGTGCATTGTGCTGAGAGAAGAAAAAATGGTTGATGAGTTCATGGTTTGTGTGGATAGAATAATAGCTTCTGCTGCATGCTTTGAGGGGTCATCATCAGAGAGTGATAGAGAAACTAGTATTAATGTTAATGCTGCTGAGAATGTTAATGCATTTAGTGGAATGGTTTCTTTGAAAAAAAGCAAAAGCTTTAATGGAAAAGATATTGGTGAAGGAAGTTCAACAAAGGTAAGTGTGAGAGAGTGTAGGATTTGTCAAGAGGAAGATGAGGAGAAAGACATGGAGGCTCCTTGTGCTTGTAATGGCACTCTCAAGGTACAATTTTTTTTTTTTCCTTCTGGGATTTTATTGTATTTCTTTACTTTTTACAGTCATTTCTTGAACTTTTTTGTGCTTAATTTGATTTGATTTATTTTTATTTTAGTTCTGCTGTAAATTTTCCTTCAACGTTTTTACCATTTTGTTATATGATTTATGTCTCTTTTTTCATATAAAAAATTCTTCTTTGGCGTCAATTGGTTTGCTTGTAGACGTATTTATTTATTGGAAATCTGAATATTCGTCTACCTTTTACAATCCTTCTGCTTTTTACTTTTGGCACGGGACTATTAAAGAATGGATTCACGGGTTTCTCAATAAGATGCTGTGAGAAGTTGGTTACAGCTTTTAACAAATTAATATAGAATCTAATATTTTATTTTTGTATGCTTTAATTGTTGTTGGATTTTGTGGTTGAGATTTTGGGTTCTTACTTTTGTTTATTCTCATATGCTTTTAATTGTTGGTGGATGTTTTGGTCTATGATAATTACCTGTTAATTGTATGATGTTAACATGGATTCTATAATGTATAGTTTTCACCAATTTGTGATGCTTCCATTCCACATAATACTGATAAAATCCATTTTTGTTTCTTGATTTCAATTGTACATTTGAAAAAATGGAAGCCCTTATTGTAATTCTGATTATCGCATAATTTACGGAAAGAAATATTTTTTGTTTACCGCTTAGCTGTTGCAAGTTGAAGCAGTGAAGCAATATTGATATTTCTTGTTTCTTTGCGTTCGAAATGCAGTTTGCCCATAGAAAGTGCATTCAGAGATGGTGCAACAAAAAGGGTGGTATAACCTGTGAAATATGCTATCAGGTTCGGTTTTTACTCTCATTTTTCAGATTATTGCAAAACTTTTGATCTTCTCGAAACAGAGGAAATATGAAACTGATGTTTCCTTTTAACAGGTTTTCTCACCCAATTATACAATTCCACCTCAGAGAAGTAATGCTGATGTTATGAGTATTGATATCAGGTATATTCTGGAGCACCTTGTCAAAAATTTCGCTCTTGAATGCCTAGTATTCAGCATGGCATGTTCAAGAGCTAGAGATGAACAAATTCATCAATATAGCCCTTGTTTGAGCCCCATTTTTTGGGGTTAATGGATTTTGGAATAGTGATTTTTTGAAAAATATGTGATTAAAAGTAGATAAACGTTTTAAGTTTACGTGCAGAATGTTTTATTGTGTAAATGTGTGGTTGAAAATGAATTTTGAAAAAGATAAGTTTTGGGAGAATGGGGATCAAACAAGGTAATAATCCATTGTGAATAGTAGAGTAATGATATAACAAAAACAAAAAAAAAAGAGCTAAAATCTCGTTCACTGTATTGTGTAGACGTATCTTACCAAATATGCACCATAGGTTTTTGCTTCTTAGGTGAAGGTATTTGTTGAGATACATAACATCTTTTTTCTTGCCTCAGGCAAGCATGGGCTCAACACATTGGTCTTCGGGATCCTCATTTTTTGTCTTTCACGACAGCTGAACATCAGTTTCTGCAATCAGACTACGAGGACTATACTGTTGCAAATAGTGGAACTCTGGCATGTTTTCGCTCTGTGGTTATCATTGTAAGCAAACAGGATTTGAATGGAGTAAATTTTGATGTAGAATTTTTAATTCTAGCAAATATGTGAAATGTGGGTTTTCCGTATTTGCAGCTGATGCTACTCTTGTTGATACGCCAAACTTTAATGGTCACAAGAGACTTGGGGATTTTGGAGCCATCATCAGGTTTCTTCCATGTAAGTCCAATTTTTATAGTTCTGTGTTTTTGAGAAAAGCATAAGTTAACAAATCAGTTTGCATCTTGCAATCATTTACTGGAATTTCTATTGGACTCAGATTTCGTCTCAACAATAATTTTTGTGTTTTTTTTTTTTTTTTGGTGGCGTTAAAAAATATTCATATGCAAATCTGTTTTCTTCCAATGTGGTAATTTCAACTTTTTCTTCGAAAATTTCAGTATCAGATATGTGTCCTTCAGTTGGCCGGAATTCTTATCCCTTGCTATGTGGTGGTCCGTTCGTGGTACATTGTACAATGCCGCCGGAGGAGACAGGTTATGTCCTTCACCTTCTGTGATTGCTCTCTGCTTCTTGTTTTCGTGTTTTTGAATTCTAGTTCCAATAGTAAACGGGAAAGCAGACTAATCCTGAAATTAACACAATTGAGTTCCGATACTGACGTTATAATTCAATCAAAAGCATTGCTTCCAAATGACAAATGTTGTAGTCGCCATTGTAAGTAATACTTGGTGTCGTTTGAGTACATAGATTTTGGCTGGTGAATTAACACGCATGTGATACACAAGAACCTGTGTTTTACTACAGACTAGACCATCTTTATGTAATTCTCATATTGCTTTGAGCTTTGTTTGCTTCTACGGTTACTCGTGGTTTGGTGTCGACTGAATTTGCCTGTCCATGCAGTTGGTACGCTTTCGGATTGTAATCTGCTTTATTGTTAATTCATCAGGGGTCAGAATAAAGGGATTGAAGCCAAATAATGTCTGGTTTAGGCAGCAGCTTCATTTTCTTATGTTCCTGAATACTGGGCTCGTGTTTGTACATCGGATTTTCTCTTTTTCCCACAGTTGTGTTCATATCTGAAGGTGCAACGACCGAGGAGCAAACTTGCTGCCATAAATTACTACATATTTAACTTCTTACTCAATTTTGAACTCAGAAGCAAATGTAAATGGGAATGTTGAGTTCATTAGGGTTTTTTTTTAGATTGCTAAACGACATGTTTTGCGTGGAATGCTATTGAGTTTTGGCATTTTTCTGAAAGTAAGAATATTTGCTGATTTTCTTGTTACTTTTTGCACAGCTGCAGCAATTTCACATTTGTTTAGATAGACCATAGCCAAACCCATCAAGAACTCAGAAAAATAATTCTCATTTTACAACAAAGGGAACAATCTTAAAACTAGGAAAACAAAAGGGTAATTAGTACATGACGTTTCTACATTTTACTATCATTATGGAAAATGTCATTATATTTCATTTTTTTAAACGTTTTAACTTATTTACACCTTTCATTATGTAAAATGTTATTTTCATCAATTTTCTCAATCAAAAGCTATGATATAACGAATATATTCGTCTATTTAAATTAAAAAAAAAAGAAATAATTGCAATTATAGTTTCAATTTTTTTTAAAAAGTGCAAACGAGTTTCAAATAAATTATTAAAAGGGTAATTAGAATATAATGTCGTTACTTTTCATTATTATTGTGAAAAAAATTCTACATTTATTATTATTATTATTTTGTATTTTTACTCATAATTATTCACTTGATTGTGCAAATCATCATTTATGTCGACTTTCATTCAACTTCTCAATAAAAAATTGTGAAATGAAAAATATGTCATCATATTGGAATAAAGAAATAAAGAACTAATTGCAATCATAATCATATTTTTTTCTAAAAAGTGCTAACGAGTCCCATTAAATCAAGAAAAAATAATAATTAAATTTTTTTAAAAAAAGTGAAAATGAATCCCAGATAAATTATTAAAAAAATAAAAAATATTTTTTTAAAGAAAGTGCAAAATGAGTTCCTAATAAATTATTAAAAAAATAGAATTTAAGTGCAAACGAGTCCCACATAAATTATAAAAAATTAGAAATTAAGTATATTCAAAAAGTGAAAACGAGTTCCATATAAATTACTAAAAAATTAAAAATTAAAAAAATAATTATTTTCTTTATTTTTCCTTTTTTATTTAAATAATATGATTTATTTTTCATTTCACAACTTTTTATTAAGAAATTGGATGAAAATTGATAGAAATAATGGTTTGCATAATAAAAAATGTAATTAATAGTGAAAATTATAAAAAATGAAAGATAATGACGTTTTTCACAAATGAAATGTATAGATATTATGTGCTAATTACCATTTTAATAATTTATTTGGGATTTATTTGCACTTTAAAAAAAAAGGTGACTATGACTATAATTAGTTCTTTCTTTTTCTTTTTATTTTATTTAAATAGAAGAGTATATTCGTCATTTCACAACTTTTAATTGAGAAAATGGATGAAAATGATATTTTGTTCAATGAAAGATGAAAATAAGGGTGAAAATACTATTTATCAAAATAATTCCACACCATACAATTTCGGCATTGATATTATCTATTGACTTGATAGTCGTATTCGTAGTGCAAAATGCCTAATATACAGTACCACCAACGAGTAATCTGTGCCTTCTATGGACGATGTAATTAAAAAATTAATAAGGTGAAGTTTTCAAAGTGTTACACTCAATGATGTAAACTTCGTTATTGATTATTTACATAAAATATGCACTAAAACAAGGAGAAGAACATGTTTTGTAATACCGGTAGCAAAAATATTAGTCAATTGCTAGGTCTATAGGACACCTACACCTACGTCTACATGTAGGAGGGTATAGCATAGGTCTTTAGACTTTTCCTGTTATTTGACAATTACAACTACAATTGACAAAAGGTTGGTGTTATTTACTATAATTATTAATGAAAGAAGAGAAAGATACATTTCTGCATTTAGTCTTTCAATAATAGATTTCATAACGTTTTCATGAAGCACGATAACATTATTCTCTACCTTAAGTTTGTTGAATTTAATTATTGTTGTTGTGTGAAACCAGTATACAGATAGACGTTCGTGGTGAGGTCATCGTGATGGTTGGAAGGAGGAATTTCATTAAGGATAGTTGGAAATTTCACATTTACGAGTTCGAATTTTTCATTTATTTTATAAATAAGGAACCGTGATTAGGTTTTGTATTATAACAAGGTAGTAATCCATTGTGAATAGTATAGTAACGTTGTTCTTTAGCTTTTTTATATAAAAAAAATGTAAACTTAAGAGTCGTTTGCTAAAGCTTTAGCATGTTTTGATAAAAATTGATGTAATGTATAATTGAAAAGTTAATAAAAGTTGTGTGTTCCATGAAATGTATGGTTAAAATTGAAGATTGATCGATTAAAAAGTCGATACAATTTAGAACCCCTAAATATAATTTAATAATTTCTCAATCTCCTACTACTACTTTTATTAATTAGATGAGCTGTGCGATATATGGAATGAAAATGACCATACAACCATTTGTATAACAATTGTTTGATGTTGAGTGAATGTTTAGTCATTAATTAGCATTGAAAATTCAAAATTTTTAAAATTAAATGTCACTTTCTTTGGATTCATGTTTCATGCCAAGATTTTAGATGGCAAGACTCTAAGCCATGGAATTATGCATGTGTTTCAAGGTTGAACAAGATTCGTACAACTATTTTCCTCCATTTTTCACGTTATACATCTAGTAAGTTGAATTAAAGTATATTAATTAAGTGAGTAATGTGAAAAAATTTGTAAATATGTCATGCTAAATTTCAATCCTCCGTATTTAAAAATGTCATTTTTATTTTTCTTTAATTAACATATTAAAATATTAAAAACATCCTCAAGAGACTCTATTTTTAAAGATCATATTTAATAATTTAGAAAATGAAAATTTTTAAATACTCCAATAGGATCTCTTTATATAACACTTCATTTGAATACTATATATTTTATTTTCATTAAATTCTCTCCAAATTATTATATTATTTTCCTCTACTGAAAATTGAGATATTTTGAATTCATTTAATTATAGAGTCAAACCCAGTATCTATTTCAAAATGTCAAATTAAGGAATCTCTTGGAATATAATTTTAATGGTGACTCTTTAAAATAAAGAGTTTTATATTTAAAAAGTCTCTCGAAAAATATTCTAACAAGTATGTTGAATTTTATTTATAGGGCAATTTTTGCAACTTGATGGTGCATAACATTAAGTAATATTGAACAAATAATTACAATTATGCGTTATTCTTTCTAATACTATACATCACTATCTAATCATTACCAAATATATTATAAGGGACCTTAGAGTCCAAGTATTAAATTTGGTAAGTAATAGTGACATAATCATTAAATTAGGACCAGAATTTAATAATGTTAACAAAATTAAGAATCTATCCCTGTCCTTTTGTCTACAAAGAAAAATTGTAGACTCTCTGTTAATTGTACAAATATTCTTATCTTTAATAATAATAATTAATTCCTTATCCTTGTTTTCATATTTAATTCTTTCTTCTAGTTGCTTTTGAATAGTTACAATGTTGCAAAAACTCAATAAAATTGGTGAAATTGAGAACTAAATCGAAAAATTAAAAAAACATCAAAAAGAAACTCCTAATAGATCGATTCATTTTGAAAATTGAGCGAATCGAAATTGAAATAATATCCGTTAATTTATGTTATTAATTATGCTATATGTTCAATCTTCATTTGTCTCTTATGTTTTACATTTTTTGAGTCAATAATTGAGCCAACATTTTCTTTGTATGATATCTTATTTCATTTTAGACTTCTAGTTCCTTCCTAACATCGAATTGGAACTCGTATAAAAAAGTTTGTGTTAGTTACCTTTTGTGCTCTTTTAAAATAGGAATCTATTTTAGGGCTATCTAGATTTTTGTACTTCGACAAGTCTTCAAAGTCATTCGATAATTTATTTTTTATTGAAAGGACAACTATTTAATTCGATGAACCGTATAATCTTGCGATAACAAATTAATCGAATAATTATATCGATGCGATAATTATTTTCTATTATATTTAAATTAGTATTAATTACTGAGTAAACAGCTTTTAATTTTAATTACTTAAAATTCAAGAAAAAGACATTCAAATCCTCGTCATCACTGTAGTAACAGAATAACAGAGAAAGAGCAAAGCGTGTGGGCCCATTTCTTGAACTACTACACCCACCTCCGGTAGACTTTTCCTTGTACTAAATGGGACCCAGATAAGGACGAGTTTGGTTTCAGCGAGTGTGATTGAGCAATGTGTGGGCCCAATGGGGCCCAGTACGTAGAACCGCCTACCTGAGAGTACAGATACAACAAATTGGCGCCAAAAAGAAACACCCAAAAAACATTAAAAAGGACAAATTAGAGTTTGACAATTTTGTCCTTTTTTTACTGTATATTACCTTGACGGCTCGAGCTTATAAGTTATAAGCCAGCAGCTCAATGTGTATATACAGTAAATCTCTCTTTCATTTTAGATACATATAATTTCTATGTAATATTATGTTATATGATAAGTACTTCACTCGGAAAGTTAAAAAGTTGCGTAGAATTATAATTTTCTTTTCGTAGAGCTTAAAGGTTAATGATCTCGTATTGATTTAAATATTTTTAATTCATTCATTTTCAAAAGATTATAACGAAAAATTAAAATTTAATTTGTATGACGACGAGGGTTTTTGATGATATTGTACATTTTGTTGTATCTATAACGGCGTCAAATGATCGAATGAATTACGAAAAAATACACGAAGTAGTTTGATGCATTGTACTCCTTAAAACTCTTTTGAGTGGATGGAACAATAAAATAAGGAAATTCCGTGAATTGTTGTGATATAGATGTTGAAAATTGATCCATAATACACATTGATCATTTTTGTTGAATATAGTCAATTTGGCATTGACATCACCCATTAATCCATATTTTTTTAATGATCATTGGACTTTCAACGTTGTTTCTCTAAGATTTACATATTTTTTAATAATCATTGTACTTTGAAAATTATTTCTCATTAATCAATATACTTTAAAAATTGTTTCTCATATTTATAGAGATGACAAATGGGTTGAGCGGCTCGTCGGCTCGACTCGTGAAAACACGAGTCGCGAGCCGCTCGAGCTCGTCAAATGACGAATTAGACGAGATCGAGCTGAGCCAAGCCGCAAGCAAGGCTCGGTTCGTTGAGCTCGTGAGCAACTCCCCACGAGTCGTGAATAATTAAAGAAAAAACGTGAAAAAGTAAAAAAAAAAAAATTCAAAAAGCTCGGGGGCCTAGCCGGCTCGATTCGTGAGCTCGTGGCTCGTTTCTCACGAGCCACAAGCTCGAGCCGAGTTCGTGGTTTAAGGGCTGTGCTATTTGTGCTAATTCAATGGTTACTGTTAATTTTCGAATAAGAAGAGATGAATGACAAATGAATATAATATAAACGTTACAGTAATTACTCATGAAATTTAAGAGTTTAATGAACATTGATAAATATCCAAAAAACACAATGTCCATTTAAATTTTTAGCCACCTTAATCTACTATTATCATTACACAATTCTTTTATTTCTACCTTGTTGAAAGTGTAAAAAGAAAAAAATATATTAGCAAGAAGTCAAGCCAAGCCACTTAGGAGAAACTAGAAAGCAAATAGTAATATCAGCCGTCATTTTCAGCCACAGTCAAAAGTTAAAGTGACCTTAGTTGATTTTACTCCTACCCTTCTTACCCCCTTCCATTGGCATGGTTGTATATTAGCTGTCAATTAATAAAAATTATTTTATAATTTCTAATTTCTTTTTATAGCTTTAATAAATCATCAACCAGTTTACACACACTTACATGACACTTTCAAAAACTCTCTTAACTCTATTCACACCTCTTCAGACAGGTTTTTCGGTTCCTTTTGGTGTTGTTTACGTCGAAATTTGCCGTTTCAACTCCGACGATCAAGTCATTTGCGTGTGTGAAAAGTAATGATTTAATTTTTCTTTTCTGACAACTTTTGATGTGGTACGGTAAGACCTAATCCCTATGCACTTTGAACCATCAGCAGTAGAGGCATTGAATGCAGAGACACGCAAACAGAGAGACAGCTTTGGATTGGTTATTTTTGGAATATTTGAAGTGGGTTTTGCTGTAAACTTTGGATTTTTATGGCCGTTGCTTTGGTTTCTTGAAGTGGGTTTTGAAGATTATTCTGAGAAGTTGAGATTTCTGTAGCTGATTCTGCATTAAGGGTGAGTTCTTGAACTGTAATTTCTTCAGTAAAGACTTTGTTTTGATCTTTTCAACTTCTATGTTAATGTAAAATGAGACTTTGGTTTACTAAAACTGTGGGGTTCTTGATTTTTGCTTTGTTCAACAGAGTTAGTTTTGCAATGTAGACTTAGTTACTTGTGTAGTAGTATCTCGATAGGCTAAACAGTGCATAATTGAAGTAAAATTGAAACAATATTTAAGTTTCTGGATGATGCCACTGGGAAAAATGACTAATTCAAATAAATAAGTGCAATCATTTTAATTTTTGACACCTTTCTTTTCAAGGAAACTGTCTTTATGTCAAACATCCAAATTTCTATGTGGGTTTTTGTTTTAATTTGAAGAGCTATATGTTTAATTAATGGGTTTTAATGGTAAAGTCGTGAAATTGTTAGCTTTAAAATATTTTTAAGATTGAGTATTTAGCCGACGCACGTTCTTTCAAAATACATCCTTCTAAGACTCATTTTCAACTACACATTTTTCAATAAAAGTTTATTTTTCATCACATCAATAATTTTTCCTTACTTTTTAACCACATATTTCTCATCATATCACTATTTAAAATACATTTTTTCCTCAATAATATCTATCAAACACACTCTTAAAAGAATAATAAAAAATTGCAAATGGATGGATTCATTTTCATGCTTCATGAATGATAAGAATATGCAAAGAAACTCAAATATTTCAAATTCAATTGTCTCAGTTACATACAGGGGAGACAATGTTAGTACAGAAAGGACAGAGACGGATAATCCAAATGTCTTGTGATTTTATCTAATCATTGTTTAATTAGGGATAATAACAAAAAAACTAGAAATCATTTTGGTGGTTGAAGGGGTGGAGGGACAGGGGGCGTCCCATCCAGAAAAATTTCAATTTTTTTTTTCTGAATTTATATAATACTTATACAAGATGTGTTTGAACCACATTATTTTGGAAGAATGTATTTTGAAATAGTATATTGATGGAAAATGCGAGGTTGAAAAATAAAGAAAAGTTATTCGATGTGATAAAAAATATTATTTTATTGAAAAATATGTGATTGAAAATGAGTAGAAGAATAAAAATAAAAATTTTAATGTGACCCAAACGGGAGCAAACTTTGCTGCTCCAGCATACTTTCGCCCTCTGCGTAGAAATCCTGGCTCCGCTGCTGGATGGTAATGTCCATTTATGTAATCCATATGCATGCTGTTTCCAATCCAAGAGAATCCAAAATTTGGTATGGATTCCATTATTGATGGTTCAGAATTGAGTTTCTTGAAAAAATATCATCTAAGACCGATTACTTCTAAGACAATTTTGAATGTTTGAATATTAAATTATCTGATGTCACAGACATAAGGATTATTTGACCAAAACAGTGCGGATTTAGGATTATAATACGTGGAACTTGTTGAAAATGATATCTTATTGGCGTATGTATTTTTATATGCTTATGAAGTTATTTTATATTGCAATTTGTCGTAAAATACACTGCAATTTGTTGCTTGTTCAAAATTGTACTGAAGTTCTAGCTTAGATCTGATGTTTCTTAAATTCGATGTCTATTTGTCAACTAATTCACATAATTTTTGCATTTCTCGTGAATGGAACTCTGTTTCTGGGAACATAATATCGCTTAAATAGTTAAGTTATTTATTTTTAGCTTAGCCAAGCAGGCTCTGTAATGAGCTGATAGTACATTATTCACAGTTTACTTCTTGCTTAACCATTTTTGTCGAATATAAATGGATATATTTTGGCAAATGAAACAATTGGTGATGCTACTTCAATTATAACTAAATGGATTGCCTGTATATAAGCTTTTTCGTCTACTGGTTTCTTATTTAGTGAGACGAAGCGATAGAGTAAAAGATGATGGAGCATAAAGGGAGCCGCGTCTCTCTTGATCAAAGCAGCCTTATGGGTTTCACGCAAAAACGACAGAAGATTGATGTGCCTCTCTCTCCCAAGGTATCTTCAGCTCCAGTTTGAATCATATTAAAATTTTCATTCTCATTCTTTTACTCATTTTTAACCATATTCTTTAATAAAATAATATTTTCCATCACATCAATAATTTTTCCTTCTTTTTCAACCACACGTTCTCCATCAATCTACTATTCCAAAATACATTCTTCTAAAATAATGTGGTTTAAACACACCCTCAATTTTCTCTGTAATCCTTCTCTATTTATGAACAAATTTCTGCTTACATGTCTACTTTCTGCTTCTATATTTGTAAGGTGAATATGCCGTTATCAATCAATTTTTTGACCTTCGGTAGCTTGTAGAGTTCACATATAACTTCCATGGCATTGTTGAAGTCACTTCTCTTTGCTCTTTTAGTTTCTTCTTGAAAAGGCATTCCAATTTATAAATATCACTCCAATGCCTAAATTTTTGACAAATTTGTACTCAAAATTATGTAATTATGAAAGTCGAAAATATGATGTTAACAGCCATTTTCCTGTTGAGATAAATCCGTGTCCTGATCCCGTAATTGCCAAAAAACTGACTTCAGTATTCAACCCAAAGGTAGAAACTTCATATTCTTCATCGTTGAAATTATCTGAAGTCTACTCAACAATAGGCCCTTCTTTGCCATTTTTCGATCTTAAAATAGATCTTTGCCACATTGTCTTTGACATGGTAACTTTTCTTGGTAACAGGAAAAGAAAGAGAAGGTTAGCGAACGAATTTCGGCTCTTCAACAGCTTGTCTCACCCTATGGGAAGGTACGTACTGAAAATTTTAATTTTATGATTGCAATGTATCAATTTATCAGAACATAGTTTACATGTTTCTGATTGAATTTCAACTTTCTGTTGCTGACTACAGACAGATACAGCATCGGTTCTTCTAGAGGCAATGGAATACATAAGATTCCTTCAAGAGCAAGTTAAGGTGCGCAGGGCATTTTCTTGATTTATTTCATTCAGATTTTCGTCAAGTTATTTCAAATCTTTGGATTGCTATGAACACCGGCACCACTTTAATTTCTTGGTTGTAACCATTTCGAAGGCAAAGTAAACTATACAAATCTTGTTTGGATGTTTGTACAATAAATTGAATCCGATTCTTGGTCCTTTCAGGTATTGAGTGCACCGTACTTAAATAGTACACCAACGACTAATACACAGGTGAGCATCAAAGTTTTCCGTGGATTTTTCTTTTTTCTTTTGAATCTTGTTGCACAATATCTAGTTTGATTGAGCAGAGCCTAATCGCGTTGTAACTTGTACTCCTGACCGTGGATCGACCTTCGTGTTAAGGTCGACAAAAAGTCTCTAGTGTCAACGTGTGAATGTAGTACTCACATTATAAGTGAAACTAATAACAAAATGTGCGTTCTTTGCTTATTTTTGTTTCTTTTATTGCTCTTGTAAATAGTGATTAGAACTTGATCGTCACAAATCAGCCCTTGTATTTGTTGAAGTAATTGCTTATGAGTTGCCTTGAAAAGCTATCTTACGATACATGATATATTTTTGTCCTTGTATGTGTAATATTGAACTGCAATGTTAACATGTTATCATTTCAAGGAAGTCGAGCCTCTTGACCTTAAAAGCAAAGGCTTATGTCTCGTGCCAATTTCGTTTACTGATGGAGTTGCCAGTAGCAATGGCGCCGATATTTGGGCCCCAATAAAGACGAGTTCCCCGAATTCAAGAAGATCGATATCAGACGAAGCTTCAATGATAACGTTGATGGACGGTTAAGCGTTGTTAGATACAAATGGTTTTTAATAACTCAAAAGTGAATGGCTGTCTTGAGATGTTGAATCATGTTCGATATTCTAGCAGGTTGCAAACATTTCTTATGATACGAGATGCCAATGTTTGTACATAACGAAGTTGTAAATTGATAATGACTTCCATTAGTCATAATCCAATGTGATGAAGAAGAATCACATTTCAAATGTAGTGAGAAAAATAAAGCCTTGTAGGCTGTAGCTGAAGATTATCTCCATTTTGATATAATCATCCTTAGCATGCTACTATATGAACAATATATCATTTTATATATATCTTCTTGTGCTTTCACCCCATTCTTTTTCCTTAGTGCTCTCTCATTTATGTCACATAACAAGAAGATTAAAAGAATTCAATAATTCAAGAGGATGTCACAAAATAATTGCGTTGATAAAAAAAAGTTTCAACTTGTCGATATTAGCTTCTTCCTCTCAAGTAAACCATATTTATAACTGGTTGTAAACACCTCGCCTGTGAAGTAAATCATTACACCTACGGTCCAATCAATTGGGAGAGAATCAACAGATTTCTTTTCAGAAGCGATTCATATGCAGTTCCTTTGGGCATTGAACATAACTATTCATGCTTGTTGAACTCGAGAATCCGTTTTAGCAATTAAACTTTCATTTCATACTTGTACATAACATATATCAAGAATAGAACTGAAATAGATATAAAATATTTTCGCAATTAAACTTTCATTTCATACTTGTACATAACCTATATCAAGAATTCTTGAACAGAAATATATATAAATTATTTATTTTAAACATATATAGTTACCAATACACACAAATTATTAAAACACACGGTACATGAAATTGAAGAGAACAACACATCACAAGAACATGAAAACACGACTGTTACACCACAAACGCGATTCTTCTTGATTGAACCAATACGAGACTCCGCAGATTGCATAAATCAAGGGCGATTCAAGAAGCGTGTGATGGAGTTGTGGAGTGAAGGATTGGCCCTTACTATTTTGCGAGCCACAGAATTCGGACTGGCCTTGACGGCTTTAGGACAGCAATCGATGATATTGCCTTGGCAACAAGGAATACGAGGGGCTGGAGACTCTGCATGTACTGTGCACATAATAAGCAGAAAAATACACACAAAAACACTTATTTCTTTGGCCATGAAAACAAATAAAAAGTAATTATCAGCTCGTTCTCACAGATTTGTTTGCAAGTTGGAGAGAAATGGGACATTTGCACTATATATAAGGGAAGAAAAGGAGTATGTCCATCTAGATACTTTTTACTAACCTATATTTTTTTGTGGATAAGTAATTAAATATGTGGAGGGATAAAATTAAACTGAATATTTAATGATTTGGTTATTTTAAAATCAAAAAATGGAATTGTTTTTAGAATATCTACGGGCATGTTCTTTTTATCATTTTCAACCCGTTTTCTGTTTTCGATTTTCCAAAACAGCGAAAACGCATTCTCTTTCCCATTTTCGAAAACGCATATTTGAAAACAAGTTAAGAATTTATAAAGTGTCGTTTTCTATTTTCGATTTTCCAAAACAGCGAAAACGCGTTCTCTTTCCCATTTTCGAAAACGCATTTTTGAAAACAAGTTAAAATTTTATAAAGAAAACACAAAACGATAAATTTGTCGTTTTGAGTGTTTTCAGTTATAGTCAAGTCAAAATTTTCAAAACTTGTTTTTGGTGTTTTCAAAACAATTTTTCAAAATGTCAAATAGAACACATTATCAACAATCTCAAAATGGACACTCAAAACACAAAATTCAAAATGAATTCAAAACTCAAACACAAAGAGAACAGTCACTACATTTTTTGAAACTTGTTAAATACTAGTTAAGAATCGTGTGATATCGTAAATTTTTTTATCAATCTTGAAATTTTTAAATAATAATAATAATTTGATTACTATGCTTTTTTTTAAACATCCTATAAAGTAGCATTGTGTATCACTTGAACTAAGAGATTATATAGAACTAATCATTTGCTAACAAATTCAAGAAAGTTGATGCAATTTTGAACCAGATCGATCTTGAACTTCTAAAAAGAGGATTAAAACAATTTTCTTACGGAGACCGGCTGGTGTTCTAAGAGATTATATGAATGGTTTCTTGTTTTGTGAGTTCTAGAGGGAACAAAAATACTATTAATTATAAAATATTATAGTCAAAATGGTATTAATTGAAGGGAAGAATTTTAAAATATTAATGGAGATATTATCCTCCAAATATGTTTCTTCAATATTGGAACTTCCGTCCAACAATATTTCTCAAACATTGAAACTTGTATATGGTAATGTAATTACTTGTACTAATAAGTTTATACTTAAAAATTTAGAATAAAGCTATGTAGCACCAGTGATGTTAAACATGATGTAAGCATATCATATATCATATTAATGCAAGTGATATTGAACATGTAATCTAATTTCACTAGTGTTGTTTTAATGTCATAAATTTATTACACTTCATCTTAATAATTATGATTTATTTAGAGCGTCGACAATTATTATTGGAAATAAATGTAACTTATAATTCTCTATCTTATTTCAAAATCAAATAAAAAAGGTTATATATAATAGTATTATTTATTTTTAGAAACCAGAAATTTTTATTTTATTCCTATGATTCCTAAGATGTGACCTCTCAATAACTAGTGATTCAATAAGATCAAGATTATAATTGGATCCAATTTTCTACTCAACATCAATTTATAAGTCCAAAAACATAGATAATTAAAAAAAATTCTTCGAATTTTCAACGATGCTAATATTCTTCACCTAAAAGGATGATATC
>CAIGRP010115768.1:0-32133 GCA_903798385.1 Fraxinus cuspidata | reverse complement strand
AATGTGTTATCTAAATTTGCTATGCGTGATTGTGGGCTGCTTTAGACCGTTGATTGTGGGCTGATCTGATAGCCGATGGTCTATCCTTTATATACCAGCTGAAGCACTATTTTTGGCGTGATTTTTCACTCATTCTCCCGCGTCCTTGAGAAGCCTCTGGCTGTTTATCTTCTTTCGAGTTTCTTTGTGTTCTCTTCTCTTTTTCTTAGTGAAATAGTGAGATGGATTTTAACTGTTGGTTTTAATCCTTTAACTTTGTGATTAGTTGCCTTTGTGGTTGTGTTCGAGAGTTAGGAGCTGTTCGGTTTGGCCGTGAGTTTGTCTTCGTGCCATTGAGTAACCGGTATGGGTCTAGATTAGAGATTTGGGTGTTTGTGGCTGTTGCTTTGTACAAAAAGGTACAATAATTTGTTCTGAGCCCAAAATGCAATAAAGAATTCGTTTCTTGGCTTTGTACAGTATTGGTCTGTAATTCTTGGTTTTCTTGCCTCCGTTGTGCTATAAACTTTACAGTATGGTACATTGACGGGCATTACTTCTTCAACATGCTAGATATGTAAATTGAGTGTGCCATGTTTTTTTTTATATTTGGTATTGATAGTTTTTAATCTAAATCAAAGTCAATTATTAATTTTAACCACAATTGATGCGTCCCACAACTTTTCAACCACACACTTCATTAACTTTTATCAAAATCTACTTAAAATCTAATTTTAATCTCCATCAAACAGGAGCTTAATGACTAGCTAGTAGAATATTCTCCATTGTTTTATTAACAATATAATGAAGCAATATTGCTTTAGCACCGTGTCAAAAAATAAAAAATAAAAATCGTTTCAGTACGTGTGCTAAAAAGCAATGACTTGAGTAATTGAAGAAGCACTTTGAAATACATATTTCATATTGATTGATTCAGTTAATATTTTATAATTTCTTAGTATATATATTCACTAAACAAGATGATTCACAAATAATGGATTTCATTAGATCATAAATTTCTTAACTTAAAATAGTTTCGAAGTTTGTGATCCTTCTTGTTAGCATACCCCGCTGGATTTTAATATGTCATGTGAGCCTACATATGTAACTGATTATATATAAATGTTATCTTATAGTTTAAACATCTTTAAAGTGATTTAATAAAGAATTAAAGTTATTGGGTTTTGACCATCTAAATAAAGTGTGTGCCTAAATATGTGTAGGACCGAATCAATTAGGATTATAATTCATGATGGCTGAAATTCACATAAAAATATAAGTAGGGTTATGGTCCACAATTCATATGTAATTCTCATTCTTCGTATTATCAAATCAACACAAGAATATTAAGACAAAGAATATTGAAGAGGAAGATCTAAAATTCATAATCAAGAATCAAGAACAGGCAATCAAGATCAAGAAATTGTAATCAAGAACACCAAATTCGAGATTCAGAATCGAGATCCAATATCAAAGAATCATTTCCAATTAATCAAGTATGTTCTGCACTTTATAATTTTCTTGGTGATTTGACTGTAGGATCTTAGCAATAACTTATTTAGGTTTTCAAGTTCTTTAAATTTATAGTTTTAATAAAATCTAACGTGCCACCCTTGTCGTAAGTATATTTGTTGACCTAATTTATTTAAAAAAAAATGAATTTTTGCGAAAGAATTACGTCTTATTAGATGATCTATCATGAGATAAGCAATTGTCGAGTTTTTAAAATTGCATGTCAATTAGAAAGGCAATACAATCTCAGTCTATATGGATCGTGACGGTTATTTTGTGTCAAGCCTCACAAATTTTGACATGAATTTCTTGTCACACTAAAAGTACTATTGGACTCTATACCTAGTGGACCACACAAATGTTTCTCGCGCGGCACTCCTTACCCCGAGGCCTCACCCCGCCCCACTCCACACACCAAAAACGTGCAGTTGCTTGTTTAACAATGTTTTTCTTTCTTTTCGACAAACAAAATAGCCTCAATGCCTATTTCATTATTTCTTGCAAGTGACCTCATTATCCTTATCATTACACCCTTTTATTAGGACATGCTCCAATCATCATTTCATGCATAGTTATAGTGGTCCGGTCCAATTCGACAAGCAAGCAAGGGAATCGGTCAAAACCGGTTAAATCACTCAATAACCGTCTGGTTCGAACGGTTTTAAGAGGAAACTGGTACCGGTTCAATTGAACTAGATTGCTTACCAAAGTGCAATGTAAAATTTAAAGTTCAATTTTCATTGGCAATAGAATCTAACCTTGGCTTCTAGCAAGGAATTTTACTTCCTTGACCATTATGAAAACTTGTAAAACATAAATACATATGTGTATATGCATGTGTGTAACCACCGACCTGCCAGTTGAACCACTAACTCGATAACCGGAAGATTTTTTGGGGTCGAGTCTAATAGCTATGATTTTATGTATGCATTTCATAGAACTTAAATGAGAATTTTTTATTATATTCTTTTTATATATATTTATGTAAGGATATGGTTTTGATCGAATGAAAATGAAAGCTAACAAAGAAACATTACTGCGTCAAAAAAGAACATAATATAAATTGTTTTAACTGATTGTGTGGGTAGAACTATACGTACAATTCACTCTTAATTAATACACAAATTCACGAATTAAGTTTTAACGATATGAAAATACTATTAGAGTATACCTTCTTTTAGAATCAACGTCAATGACAACTGATATTTCAAACTAGGTGATTTCGAGAAATCAATCTGTGACATGAAATCGCTCTCTCTATGGTAATATTAATTCTTATCCGCAACGAGTATCAACCAAAATGATGTCTACTCTATTTTGAACTAGAAATTATTTTCAGGCAAGGAATTAAAATAATCTTAGTTACAATTAAAAAAAACTTTCACATATCTTTAGGGTTTTTTGGTGACCCAAACATGCCATAAATTTTGTTCAAGTGCAATGCCCTGTATTTCACTATTGGATAATTAGCACAAAATGTCTTTACATTTAATTATTTTTGTGCAAAACGTTCATATGATTTATTTTTGACATTTTCATCATTAATTACATCTTTGATTGCGCAAAAGGTCATTTCCATCGATTTCCACCCAATTTTTCAGAAGGGTATTTTCGTCTTAAAATCTTTTTCCCTATTTCTTCCCCATTTGAATCCATTTTTTCCTGTGTAAATCTTTGAAAAATAACCATTTGATTTTGTGGATTCAAGCCAGTTTATTCAAGTCAATTTCATGGTTTCAATTTTCTTTTATCTCCGATTATCATATTCACTAATATTAGAATGGTCTATTCTAATCGAGCACCATAGAAACATAAATGGTTCACATCACGCTGCCTATGAATGCCCAATGGAAAGGGGAGTTTCTGGTAAGACAATATCAAGAAAAAAAGAACGGGATGAGATGTCTGACCTCCAATACAAATAAGAAGTAATTTGAGTATCTCCTTCGATAACACATGGGCAAACTGATTTTGGTAGCTTTAGCAGTGGGGCGACTACGGACTTCGTCGCGGACATTGGTTGCCAAAACCCTAAATGAAGCCATGATTATTTGAAGTTATAAACATTTTCTCTTATATCCAATCATTATAAACTAACTAGAATCCACGAGTCAAATTGTTATTTTTTTTTTTCAAAGGTTTAAACGGAGGAAAAAATGGGTTCAAACGGGGAAGATAGAAGGAAAAAATTTAAGATGAAATTACACTTCACTTAAATAAAAAATTGGATAGAAATTAATGGAAATGACATTTTGCGCAATTAAATGTATAATTAAGGATGAAAATGTTAAAAAAAATATATATACGAACATTTTGGACAATAATAATTAAATGTATGGATATTTTATGTTAATTACCCGTCAGTATTTCTTAATCGGAATTACAGGCTAGCTGACAATTTTCGCCGCTATCGAGCTACCGGCATCGTTTGAATTTTTCATACAGCTTGCCCATTTTACCCCTCGTGGCGCCACTTTTTACTTATTGACATTGCCATACTATCAACTACTGCACATTGGCTTCACTCCGGCTAATTGGCTTGGCTAGCTGAACACACTAATAATAATTTGAAATTTATTTATAATATTTTTCCACCTCGTATAGTTATTTATCAAGGTTTTTGCACTTTTATATCCAGTGTTTGCTATATGTTATTTATCGATCCTCAATCTTTGCTTTTTGCAGAAAATATACTTAACCTTTCGAAAATATAACAGAATCGTTCCTACTGTCTTTTGCCTACATAAAATGGCAAATTTATTCCCTCTTTAAATAAATACAAAAAAAAATAACTAAATTAAAAAAAAATAGAAGAAAAATTACAGCAGGAGTCCCATGTATCCTCTAGAAGTGCATAAAGTAAAATAAATGAAGTTCTAAACTTGATGCACGAGAATATGTGAGGGACGTGTGTCATTTTCATTAGGTTGTATGTCTTTTTTAAACTTTAATTTCAAATCGTGTGTATTTAGAATTTTGGACATATTAAAGATTATGAACGTAAACTTCAAAATTCATTGTAATAAGAACCATGTTGTACACATGTGGTGCCCCGGTGGTAGCCCTGTACAATCAGCAAAATCCTTGTAATAAAGACATTAGACATTTACCTAAATTGACAAGTCAAGTGGATCCCGTGTTAACAAAAGAAAGGTATCAAGAGTCAAGGTTCACAAAAGTAGAATTTTGAATTTAAAAGAAAACTGAGTGAAATTATGTTCTATTTTCATACTTCCGTTATATTTCTTTTGGGATAATATAAAATTCACTTTTTTAAGATGTTGTAAAACAGTTTTTTTTTTTTTAATTGATCTTACTTAATTTCTTCTACTCCGTCCACTCTCATATGTTTGATGTTTCCACTTATGTTTTATACTGTCCTTCAAAAAACATTGTTTTACATCTCAGACTAAATAAATTGATTAGTGTAGGCGTAAACATCTTGTGGTGTGGCAAAAACCACCCCTCTACAAATTTTTTTATTTTACATTCAAATTCGTGCTTACATAAATAATCATGTCTAGATTTGGAGGATTATTGTTACGCCTCGCCTCCAGTTTCAAAGTAAAAGTGGCACATAACAAGCCACGTAAGCAGAAAGTCAACAAGAAAGTTAAATAAAGACCCTGTGGTCAAAATGTGAAGAAATCAAACAAAATCGAAGCCATTGTACTGTAAAGCTGAAGTCCATGCGGAGGCATTGCCTCAAGGACGAAGCAATACAGATTAGGCTGAAACACTGCATAAGGAAGCAAAGAAAGGAGTTGAAGCCTCCATTTAGAGAACCACCTCAAGATCTCTTCGAGGCTCTTAAACGCGTCCGAAACTCATGAAGGTGACGCTGTCTCTTGTAATATATTGGAAGATCTATTAGAAGTGATTGATGTAAACACTTGTAATAATGTTTGTCAGTGTGTCGGTCTATTGTATAAGGCGGTTGACCCCTTATATATGTATTAATTGTATGAATAGAAGGTGATGTGAAGTCTCGATTAGGGAGATGAGGCCACGCGGTTCTGATCTAACGGTCACCACGTCGTCCAAGACAGTATAAATATGTTCTCTTTGTAATTGAAAATGGATTGGGTTGGGTTGTTGGTTGGAAAATTAACCATTGAAACTTGAAAGACGCTTGAACTCTTGAGTAAAATATATAAACACTTTGCTTATTTTCTATCTTCTTTACATGTTTATGAGCTACAAATCTCAACATACAAGACAATAACTTATATACGCATTTCTTGTATCCTTCCACATAGTCTTGTTTATCACTACATAAATTAGTTTAGTTTCCATCCGGTGATCGTTGTTAGCATTTCATCTATCCTTCCACATATTCTTGTTTGTCACTACATAGATTAGTTTGTTTTCATCCATTGATCGTTGTTAGCGCGATCGCCTTTGTTTCACCCGTCGGAGCCAAAATGTTTTTGTCTCTCGCCTCGAAGTATCCTCACGTCTATTTCCTCCTTGCTAACGCCTTGACTCTGATAGGAACGCGCCGAAATAGTGCTTTACTTGGCGTGAGTGAACCCGACATTTGTTGGCACATTTTTTAGGGTCAACACATCTCCTATAGATTTCAAGAACTAACCTCTCAACATATTTTCTAAAATTATAATCTCTTCTCTATCTTTCACGCGATCTCTTGAATTAATATTAACGCATTCTCTTCTCTTTTTGTTGCTCACTATATTAAATTAGTACCAATACATTCAATTAAATCTTGGAAGTCCTAAAAAATTTTTTTATTTTATTTAACTTTATTTTTTTTGTTTTTTACACTCTTCTCAATTTGAACTTGAGGAATCAAGAGATACCCCAAACATAACATCTGAAGGACTAGACGCAAACACAAAGACTTCGATTCTTTTCAAGAGTTCGAATTAAATTTTATCTTCAACGTACCACATTCATTTGTGTTAAAAAATAAATAAATCTTATCAAATTCTTACTCATCCCCGTGAAATAAAGAGACATGAATGGAGAGCGGTGGCAGGCAAAGGTCGGGTTTGAGATCGTTGGTGGGTGGAGGCGGCGAAGAATTGGATGCAGTTGCCAACAATAGGCCAATCCGGTCACGTGATATTCTGCAAATAATATCTCGGATATTGAGCTTTGACTGAAGAATTTCCCTTGAAATAACCCACCCTTTTGACTTCTTAATCATTTTTTTTTTATAATCACGTTAACATTAATTAATTCTTACTCCTTTGATTAAAACTTTTGTTTTTCTTAAGAGTAACCAATAATTCAATACTCAACATTTAATTAAGAATAAGTTAGTCCCCCACATTGTAGTTACACGTTACTAAATTATTACTTTTCAATTTGGGTAAATTCTTTGTTGAACTAATAATGCAATTTCATACGGAATAATTCTTCCCACCCCAGGTAAGGGTACAGACGCTCCTATATACCAAAAATTATATACATGTAGCATGTCCCTTTCATCCCCTCATACGTTGAATCTTAACGATTGGATAGAAATAAATTAATAGTGGCATGTAATAATTTTGTCATGGGTTGCAGGCAACTTGTCTATATTGGCAGTGGTGCACTTGCTTCAAGACCAAATTAGGAGACAATTTTTAATATACTCTCTTATTTGATTCTTTCACATGTGCTTTTGTACCCCCTTGAAATTGAGGATTCATAGACTTCGAATTTTAGCAGCATTTCATTCACGGTGTTTAATAATGAGTTGAGATACAAAGCTTATTATTTAACTTACTTATTTTGTTAAACGAGCCTCGTTTACTATTTAATTTATAAATAGATAAAAAATAAGTAGCGAATATGTAGATGATACTTATAAATTCATTCAATTACACGACTGAAAATAGAATTTTGCCGAATGGAGGGCTTATATTTTCAATGAAAAATGTTGAAGCACGGCCCAATAGGCAAATAAAGTAAGTTGAATGAACCATAAGACTATATTAGGTTATATTCCAGAAAGTGAAAGTCAGTGTTTTCTTGGTAGGGTAAGTGTACATAAAATTTTATTAGGTCAATGTGCATAGAATTTTGAACTTCATTTTTAATTGTTGGAATTTGACAAGAGACACTGGCAAAAAAAAAAACCAGTAGAATAACAAGGAATAAGAAGACCATGTGAATACTTAATTAAAGAATTAAAAAAAGTAGTGTTTGTAGAATGATTTACGTGGTACAATTTTTATGCATAATATAAATGTATCAACCACCGAACTTATAAAGGGAAAATTTGTTTCTTCCATTTTTGCTTGTTTTGTATTTTATACGGATTAAAAAATCTTATTTAATGTTATTGAAAAAATAATTTTTGCTAAAAACTTTTCTAATTTATCCTCATTTAATTATCAATAACTAATAATATGTTATTATTGAAAGTAATAAAAAAATAAAAATATATTAGTAAACGAACAAAACATAATATTTTTAATAAAAAAACAAGACTATATAATTAAGACAAAAAAATAAGAAAAATGAACATATATAAATGAGACGGATGAAATAATATTTATTTTCTTTCACCTCTTACTCTGTGTGTGTGTGTGTGTTTTTTTTTTTTTTTTAATAAGATTGTGACTTGCATATGGAAATTGGAAGATTAGAAAGTGATAGATTTCTCTAGTATTTAGTTAATAGGAAAAGGATCAATTTTCTTGGGAATTGCTTGATTGGCTTTTTGTGGAAGTCGGACCCATAATCTTTTGGTGAACCACCCATTGTTTCCAAAGACAACTACAAGGACGCGACTATGAAAGATGATGGAACTGTTTGATAGAAATTTTACTTTTGCTTTCTAGAAAAAAAGGTTTTTAAATAAGTTACTTTAGATCAATTTTTATTAAAAAAAATTCTTATCAAACATATTAAAAAATAAATTTTTAATCTAAGAATCAGCTTTTGAATTTTAAAAGTTATGTTAAATCGGTGGCCCTAAATATGATTTATGACTATTTTTCAAAATTTTTGTATAACAATGAAATTTTGTTTAAAGTCACCCTTTTTCTAGATTAGAAAGGCCCATTAAAGTGGAGAATTCTATAAATAAGAAATTGGATGAACTATTCAATCTAATGATATACACCATGTTTCTTTACCTACACGCGAGAAAGTTCGATAATTTATTAATTCAACTTTAAAAAACTTTCCTTTCCATTATGTTCCACGATCCAATCAAATATGAAAAGGGAAAATAATACTCACTCCATCTCATTTATATAGACTTACTTTCCTTATTTCTTTATCTCAATTATATGGTATTGTTTCTCTTTATTAAAAATGTTTTATTTTGTTCGTTTACTAA
Organism: Fraxinus cuspidata; assembly: GCA_903798385.1. Lineage (NCBI taxonomy): Eukaryota > Viridiplantae > Streptophyta > Magnoliopsida > Lamiales > Oleaceae > Fraxinus > Fraxinus cuspidata. The sequence continues at coordinate 23,345 of CAIGRP010115768.1, read as the reverse complement.
TATACTCTTATTTCTTTACTACTTCCAATAATAGTTTACTATCAGTTATTGATAATTAAATGTGGATAAACTAAGAAAGTTTTGTCAAAAAATTATTTTCCAATAACATTAAATAAGATTTCTTAATCCGTGTGAAAAAAATAGATGGGACGGATTATTTCAGATATGACTTATGAAAAAGAAGGTTAAGAGTGATTTCATAAAAGTAATTCCACTCCAAAAAAGATTGAAAAAATGCAATTCCATTAATGTTATTTCAATACCTACAAGTTCAATTTCCAAGAAGAGCATTGTAAGAAATAGACGAGACTCTAGGGATATAGTTACTCTCGATTGAGCTGCAACTTTCTTATTAGATCCCAAGAGAGAGAGAGAAGAAGGCTTTAAGAGGATTTTAAATAAAACATTTTTAATATGAGAAAAACACACATTTGTAATTGTCAGTTTCTCATCTCTGTATACTTAAGGTTTGAAAAACCAAAGAATCTTTTATTGGATTCAAATGACAATGACATTCTTGAGTAGCCCTCAACTGATAAACACAACTACCTAATAATGAAAACAACCAATAATTTCGTGCACTACTCGCTTCTATTAATCACGAAAATAAGTTTGAGTGAATTAAGAACTAAAAATATATAATTTTTTTTATTATTGTGTTTAATCTAATATATCAATTTATTTATTTATTTATTTTTATAAATGTATCTAATATATCGGTTATGTCTCGAAATGCTAATAATGTTTGTGTTAAGGGTCTACAATTAAATTTAAATCATGGTAAAATTCGTACGTAAATTACGTGATAATTTCTTGCTTTAGAATGATGATTTTCAAGTAGATATTTGATATGTTGTATTAGACATATTTGATCGTGCTCTACTACGAATTAAATCGAAACTACCTACTCAAGATTTATTAAATAGTCAACTGCAATTATTGGCTTCTTTTGGGTGCATTAGATTGGTCATATTAGAGTAATAACTTACTTTATGCCCTCAATCCTTATCAACTGGGTCATTCGCAAATTCTTTATTTTCTAATAATAAATATAAAATAAGACACATATTTTAGGTAATAGTAAGAATGACAAAAGAGTCGGTAGCTCGTCGGCTCGACTCGTCAAAGCTGAGCCATGGACTACCTCGAGCCCGAGCAGAGTCAGGGATTCGTTCAATGAACCCAACAAGGCTCGACTCGTGAGCTCATGAGCTCGTGGGTAGATGGGTCGAGCCGGCTCGTGCCCTTGAGCTCGTGGGCTAAGCCGAGTTTCGACTCACGAGCTTATATATTATTTGTTTATTAATTTTTTAAGATAAATATTTAACAAAAAAAAAAAGAAAAAAGATAAACATTCCTCTTTTATCCGGGATTGGGACTGACTACTTCAATTTCAAGTAGGTGGAGTTAAAAATTGTACACTAACAGCATGTTACATGTACAATTTTTTTAAAAAAATTAAAAAGGTATTATAAATAAAATTTTTTGATTAATATATTTAAATTAAATATCATTTACTTGACAACATGTAATTCCGGTATATTTATCTTGCAGTTGAAAATGAACATCTTGTCGTCCTTCACGCACATTAATACTTTCAAAATATCTTCTTTCAGTCGACTCCTGACCTCAGACGGAACTCTCTTACCTCACTAAAAGAAGACTCCGAAACTACAGTGCTAACCGAAGGTATTAGTAGGTCTTTTGCTATCGCAAAAACCACTGGCCATCGTTGTTCGTAATTTCGCCAAAATTCAATTGCTTTTTCTGAACTTTTCTTAATTGTTTTGTTATTAGGCACATTATGATTAAAGTAATCAATTAATTAAGCAGGCAATGTATTTGGACTTGTGTCCGATATTTGATTACATGCAGTAGACAAATTACTACGAGAGGAACCACATGTATTTGAATTATATCTATGTGAGTTAATGCCTTCGAATAAAGTTAATACTTTAGTATCGTCTTCTGGTATATCAATTTGAGGAATAGGTGCAGAGGGTACTAGTTTATTATTTGTACTCATTTGTTCTGCATATAATTCATACATTTTATATAAATTTTGTTCTAAATTTCTATAAGTGATAGGTGTATTAAAAGTTAAAACTCTTGAAATCTGATCAATTATAAATTTAGTACTCGATAAATTATTTCGGAGGTCCATGATACATGCTAACGAAAATAACATAGGCAAATCTCCCAATATTTTTTAAACTTTTATTCCATGGAATATATAATTGCATTAAAATCGATGTCATTTTTATATCTATGAAAAGTCCTAACAATTATATAAAGACGTTCAAGTACTATACAACTAGTGGGATAGTAAACTCCAGATAAAATATTTGTACAATCATAAAAACTTGTCAAATTTTTTTAAATTTTAAAAGCTAAAATCCAATCGGATTCAATAAAACAGTATCATCATCGTTTCTAATATGCCCATTGTAAGATAATTCAGTTATTAAATGTTGAAAACCTTAACATGATTTTAACAATAAGTAAGTGAAGTTACATCTATACCCTACGTCACTAATAAATGTTTTCGTATTCGTCATCCCAGATTCGGCACAAAATTCGTTAAATGCTTGTTTTCTATTATGTGAAATCGTGATATACACTAATGCATACATAATTCTTTGAATTTCATATGTTTCAAATCATTATGCACTATTAAATTAAAAATATGATACACACATCAAATATGAAATATATAACCATCGAAATCGAGCTACAATACTTTGCACAATTTATCGATTACTGCCTTATTAACACTAGCGTTGTTGAATGTAAATGAGTGAATTTTATCCTCGCAACGATATTCTCTAATAACGTTCATAATAGCGGTTAATATGTTGTTAGCGTTATGGGGGAACTTAATAATTTTAAAAGCAATAATTTTTTTATGCATACACCAAAATGGGCATATGTAGTGTGCAGTTGCAGATATATAACTTCTTTTATTAATCAATTCTCATATATCTGAAGTTAAAGACATAACACTCCCATTTTTTTCCAAATCGGCAATCAATTTTTTTTGTATGAAGAAAATATTCAAATGTATATGAACGAAGAGTGTTTCGACATACCCAACGTACCTCGATTTAAGATATTCTTTTATTTACGAGACGAAATATTGGTTATCTGCTATTGCTAGAGGCAACTCAGCAAAGTGGGTTTATGTAGTGTACAATTGCAGACATATAACATATTTTAATAATCCATACCCATATACCTGAAGTTAAAGATATAACACCCCAATTTGTTTTCCAAATCGATAATTAATAGTTTTTGTATGAAGAAAATATTCAATTGTATCTGAACAAAAAGTTTCGACTTACCCCAACATACCTCGATTGAAGATATTCTTTCACGTACGAGACGAAACATTGGTTGTCCGCTATTGTTAACGGCAACTTAGCAGCAGCAACGAACTTACCATTCCCGTTCGAATTTTCTCATCTGAACACATCTACGTAGAAAGTGGCGTAATAGTAGAACCGATGACTGTACTATCAAATTGTAGTTGCATTTGACCGGTATGAAGAATCTCGTGTTTGGCCGCACATGCTTCATAGTGACAGTTGAAGCGGGTGATTCCAATACTTGTTTGTCATGCCAATCGTTGTTGACAGTATTTGCATACTGTTTTAGATTCTGCAACTCCATTGACCACACGACTTATTTGAATCAATTTAAAATGATCCCAACATTTTTCCTGTTTGTCTCTTTTTGCTTCCCTCTTGCATCGGGAATATCTAATTCATATTCATAATTTCGTTCCGTTTTGAAAATATCAACGTCATCCAAATCAATTGGATTGCAAATTCCATAAGTATCGAAATCTAGAATATTTTCGGGAATAGGAACTTCGTTTAAACCGACAAATTCATTCTGGAATTGATTTTGTGGCGTGATAGGTGATTTGCTTCCAATACTGAACAAGTCTTCAACAAATAAGCGTGGATCCATTATCCATTTGTGAATTGATATAAAATGTATACTAAGTAACGAATCAAGAATTGAAAGAAAGTTGACGTATAAGATTGTAATTGAAAATTTGTAATGTGATAATTAATATTGAATAATTGAAATTGAATATAGAAGTATAATTGATAAATGAATCTAGACTATGTAATAGTCTAGAAGATAGATTGTAAAATCAAGATTATAATTTATAATGTAAAATGTAGAAGAGATTAGTGAGTGAGAATTGGGTGAAGGGGAATGAGACGAGTATTTATAGGCAAAAAAAGAAGGAAAAAAAAATTCAGTGATTGTTTGCCAAACGGTCACTAAACTTCAACAGTGACCAAAACGGTCACTTACGAGCCACTCGCTTGAACGCTAGTCGAGCGAGCTCGGCTCACCTAACGAGCTGCTTGATCGGCTCGGGTTCGGGTTTGGGCTCATCAAAAGACGAGCCGCAACTCACGAGCCGTATTTTGATGAGCCAACGAGCCGCTAGCCCGTTTGCCACCTCTAGCTCGACTCGACTAATTGTTACCACTCGCTAACGGACAATCATTGGAGCCATATAAATGATTTAAGAAATACTAAGTGATTTCTTAGCGAAGCCACTTGACTTATACAAGTAGATAACAGAGTTAAAATATTAAAAATTAAATTATTAAAAATACAAATAATTAAATTATATCCAATTTACAAGTTTTAGACTTTTTAGATAAAGCAAGCATTCATTATGGGACATGCTTGTCAGCTTGTATTGGATAGTAAACTAGAGAATTAGGCACAAAATTTTAAGTTCTCTGTTGGATAATATTTTAAAATAAGTGTTTGGAAATTATTTTAAAAGGGCTGTGAAGGAAGTCGACAAAGTTGTAATTTGCATGTGAAGGTTTATTTTATTAACAAGTCGGTTTGATAATGGAAAATCATCATTGATTATATTAATTTGTCCATAATAATATCCCAACTACCCAACTTAAAGAAATTATACTGTCATTATAGAGTAGCCTTGAAGAAATTAATCAACTGTTTGATTTTGATTTTCCTGTCTAAAGTTGGATTCGCATACTCCTGTTGATGTAACTAATAATTATTTTTTTACTTTAAAAATGACTTAATAGTTCGATGGTATTTAAAGTTCGTTTAACTGATATGATAAATAAACATTTTAAGGTTAAGATCTTCAAGTTGACTAAGGACTCATTTGATAGCGTTAATGCTTTTGCTTCTACTTCATATATAAGAGTTTTTTGAAGAATTTACCTTAAATCATTTTTTTTTTTAATAAAAACTCTTCTAGTCAGTAAAACACTTCCAAAAAATTAGTTTCAAAAGTAGTTTTTAACTTTTTGAATGCCGAGTCAAATGTGCCATAAATTAAAGTTTAGAGGATGTCATAGTGCTTGTTTTGCAGTACTCTTTTAAGTGTTTATAAATTGCTAATCCCACATATACTACGTTGATTTAAATTGTGAGTTCTTCTAAATGTATAAATAAAAAGCGTGTTTAATTAACTTTAAAAAAATAATCGTCACTTAACATGCACTTAGTATAATCCATAAGGATAGCAATGACATACGTGTGAGTGTGCAAGTATGTTCATGATATTCAACATATAAGCAACAGTCGAGATCAAACTAGAAAACTCAATCTAGCTACATATAGAAGTTGACACGGTACCGTACTGCTAACTATAAAAAATTGTGAGTACGCTTGCTCCGTGCCACTTACAAAGCTTACCATGTGTCACAACAAATAACTTTCATATGAATATGTTGAAATAAATTTATTTCTAAATACATTCAAACATAATCTAATTCTTTCGCAATAAAATAAAAAAAATAGAAAAAAAAAATCAAGAATTTTATGAACTTATCACAAAAAACTAAGAGAAAATTGCAAACTAATCCATCCATGATCCAACAAATCCAATCTTTAGATTTCATGAGTTTTGTTGACCCACTTCATGTTATGTCATATCATGTTATAAAGCTGATGAGACACAGTATGGAAAAATCCCAGAGAGTCAATACAGACCTTTAACCTATGTACCATTGCTTAACGATAAATTCAAATAAATGGGGCCAAATAAATGTCTTTTGTCTATTTTGTTAAAATGACCCCAAACAAAATTTTCGTTCTGTTTGATCTCCATTTTTTTGAAATATATTTTCTTTTTTCTTTTCAATTACACAATTTTCAATAAAATAATATTATACACAAACAAAAAAAATTTCTTTATTTTTTAACCACACAATCTCTTTCAATTCATTATTTCAAAATACATTCTACACCGAAAATGGGGCTCAAATAGGATAAGTGTATATTGACATAAAAAATAAAAGTTATTTACTTTGTTGAAAATGGGCTGATTCCTAGAGCAATAATTGACAAAAAAAAAAAACATGTTTGAAATTGATGAATTTAAATAGTTATATAATGATTCAGCATACTAGGTTAGTTTCTATCGTGTTTTCGGAATTAAATTATCGAAATGTTTAATTATATGGAATGAAAATTTCAAATAGTAAGCATACGATAACATGCTCAATCAATACAATTAACTCGTTTATTTCTACAAATTCCATTCTTCAAACCAAGGCTCTTTTTTTTTTTTCTTACTATTCTCTTTTGAACCCCCCCCCCCCCCCCCCCTACCCCTCTAAAGCATCATGTTATTTTCTATTGAAGCATACAAGATATTTATCAACTCGACATGTTTATTGATTTTAATACTATATTAAACAAATTCGTATAAAAGAGAGTGATTTAAATGTTATGCATTGTCATTCTTTGAGAAGAACATGAGAATTTGGGAGTAGATAGAGAAATTAAATATGATGGAGTTAGGCCATTGCAAGACTTGCAAGTGGTCACATGGTGGAAACCCACTAAGTTGATAAGATGGTGTATAGTCTAACAATATTCAAAATTAACTTGTTGCCAAGCCATATATGTTGTTCCATTATGGTGACACGCAATGTGGATTTTAAAGTGGTCACTAAGAACAACCTTAAAAGTGATTGCCTAACACATCTATAATAGTTGACAACAAATAGAAGAAATGTAGTAAGTAGGGGTGTTTAAGTTGCAAGTCGCCCGTCATCTCGTCCCACTTGTGAGCTGAGCAGCGATTTTCTCGTACTAGTTGCGAGCCATCCAGCTCACGCTCGTCAATATGATTTAAATGTATCTTTAGTAAAATAAAAAAAAATAAAAAAATTGTGTGAGCCACTCGCTTATCAACAGATGAGTTGAGCCACATGTTGAGAGAGTCGATTCGCCCCATTAACACCCCTAATAGTAAGTAAAAATTCAAACATAACATTGCACTTTTAACGTTGAACCTTAGTTGATTTTGACATAGGAGTGGGATTAGCCAGCACCATCTGTGGAAGGTTGAACACACTAATGTCATTCTCGTTTTGTAAAGTCAATTGTTATATTTCATGAATGTTCTTTTATGAATGTACAAATATATAAGTAAATTTATTGTTTACATGTTCTCGACTTGTTTGTTAATGTGAACAATTCAATAATGAATAATAGTAAAAAGAACACATGATTGTATTATTTAAATTTTATTTGTACCATGTGCCGAGATGGACAGTGAAACTTTGACAAAAGTATCATGCTACTCAAACGGTGAATTTTGACAGAAATATTGACAACCAACATTTGGCGTGCATTCATTAGTGGATGAATTTTTTTATTTTTTTTTTTAAAAGGCAAATCACAATTCGCTATGTCGATGTGAACGAAAACCAAGCTTCAGCTTCCAGTGATTATTCATTTGCTAATATGACAGAACCTGGAAAAGACCTGCGTCATAATGACAAACCACAGTTGAAAGCCACTTAATTCTTCAAGAATTACTAAAATTGCTTAAAATTTAAGGCACGGATAATTTCTTTTTCTTTTTCTTTTAATTATTATTATTATTATTTTCAAAATGTAACACAAAAGCACTTTGATAGTGACAATGTTGGTGTAAAAAGATTCTTGCAGATGGTGACTTTTTCTTTACTGCCTACATTTTTTGTCCTTTCGAGCTTGAGGGTGTCCGAAAGTAGTTGAAATTTTAACTATTTATGACATTTTATGAAAGGGAAAGTATTTCAAGAAGTAAATTAATCCCACTTTCAAGATAGAAATAAGTAAATTAGTTCTTGAACATCCATAATTCTTAAGGGATTGACCATTAAAAAATAACGTAACATGAGATCTTAAAATCTAAAATGTCATTTTAGCTATATGGTGCTAAGCTCACACTTGTCCAATCAAGGGATGTAAAATTTAATATTTAAACATAAAGTAGTATTGAGCACTAACGTATATAGGGGAGGTCCAGTCTCCAATCCATTTAAATTTTTTAGAATTTTTTATATGTTAATTCAGCTTAAGTCCGATTCTAAATCCGTCTCTAATATTGTTTATGTTTGTTGTGTTGACTCTTATATGAATAATGTGTTGTGTATATGAATATATCATTTCGCGATTATGATTACAAAATCATACAATGATTAGCCAATAATTTTCATCCATTACTATGACACTGTAATTCACTTCATTCATTATATCTTGTACGAAAAAACATGGCATATATGTGACACATGATCGTCTTAAGACAACAATTATTTATTCGTGTTAAGTCTAATATGCCATGTTCGCGCTATGCATGCATTTATGTATGTGGATCACTGCTTGTATATATAAGAAGTCAATATGCCAATCACCACATTTCGTACTTCGAAATTTTTTCGTCCATTATATTCTATTCACTAGACATGCAATTTCTTCATTTCATTGTTTACAACATTTCAGGTAGGTATAGTAAAATGGCTCGTTGGCTCGGACGGTTCGAGCTCGGTCGAGAAAAAGATCGAGTCAGGTCGGCTCGTGACTCAGTGGGGCCGAGCTCCATTTTGGAGCGTCGGCTCGAGCGGGGGCCAGCCCGTGAGCCTTAGAAATAAAAATTTAAAATAAATAAATTGTAAATTCTTTAAAAAAAATTAGATTAATCACAATTAAAAAAAAAAGAGTCGGCCCGCCCCCAGCCCGGCTCGTTAAGACTCTAGCTGAAAGATTGGGTCGAGGCTAAATTTTTTTGCCGAACTTTTGCTCAGTTCGACCTAGGCCAAAAAAAACTCAAAATATTTTTACTCGAATCGAGCCCGAGTAAAAAGTTTCGGCTTGCAGTTCGACTCGTTGACACCCTTAATTTCAGGTAGCTACTATTGTCAAATGGTTTTCAAAAATGATGTGACAAGTGATGGTCCAATAATTGACGACCTTTGAGTTGTGATACTCACTATAATGTAGAAGTTATTTCGTTCTTAAAACCATAGGGTGAATGATATTTTATTAATTAGTTTACGAAAATATTTTCATACAAGCTTAGCTCCTATTAATATCTTTTGCGTTGTATTTTATTATTGTTAGCTGGTACAAATTGATTTAAAAAATTTCCCAAATTAATTGTATTACATATTCGAAATACAAATTTTATTATATAGAGATCCATGGTATTTTACATTATTTACGTCATTGGTGATAAATGGGAGAAAATAATCATGAAAAACAGTTCCGCATAGCGCATGAAAGATGGTTACTCATTTAAGAATACGAATCCTAATCATTTACTTGTTTTTGCTTCACTTGTATCAAATTGTTCATTTTACCCTTTTCATCTCTAATACTATATCGTACGTCAAGATGTTTGGAAAGTGTGTATGAATGGTTTAAATAATGAATAGATGAAAATGAGTGATGAATATAGTACTTGTGGGTCTTTCAGATAAAAAATGGTTTGAGCGTTTATAAACTGTTTATAAACCTTAGCCAAACTTTTAAAAGATTAACTTTGTGAACTTAAGAAAGTAAATATAATTAACATTTCAAGCGAAAATAAGTTAGGTCTTAGACGGATTGACTTATATTAAGGCAATGTTAATTACAATCAACATATTGAGATGCTTTGGAAATCTTAATTACAATTTAAGTGCCCATGTTTGTAAATGTTTATAGTTGATTATAAGTAATGAATTCAGAAGAAAATGCGATTAAAAAATAAGTAAATGTTGTGAGTTCTATAAAATTTCTGGTTAAAAATAGAGTTTGACAAATTTACGATTAATTATAAGCATTGACAATTGTATTCACATATTTCATAAGAACCCCTTACTAACAATTTATTATTCACATTTTTCATAGATCTCAGGGTATATAAGTACTTAAAGATATTACCAAACAAGCACTAAGTTGAATTCTAAACAATTTTTATAAAGCATAAATTGAACTTGCTATTAGGATCTAAAAACTTTTTTGCATTTTTATAAAGCATAAATTGAACTTGCTATAAGAATCTAAAACTTTTANGAACTTGCTATTAGGATCTAAAAACTTTTTTGCATTTTTATAAAGCATAAATTGAACTTGCTATAAGAATCTAAAACTTTTAATCTTGTACAATCCCATCTTATTCTTAGGTGCAAAATACAACCTTATATTCTTAACCATATCCCAAGTAGATTTAGGGAGCTGAACAATTACAGAGCAAAAATTGCAAGGACTATGTGTACAGAAGGAGGGGTAACAGAACCCCTCCAGATAAGACAGCAAGGGGGGTGGTTTTATTTTTGCAATAAAATATTCACATGGGGACCCCACCCCCATGTGAGATTTCTGTAAGCCTTCAGTGAAGGCTATTCTGTACATAGGGAGAAAACCAAATGGAACCTGCTATGATTACCGGACATTTAACAAGAAATTCATCTTCTTGTGATTGGCAGATGCCAAAAATAGTCGTTCTGTTGAATTTCCTATTAAATTTTCTGTACTCATGAACTTTTTCAAACCAAATTGCAATCCAATGCGGCAAGAACAATTTCAGTTGTACAGCAAGGGTTGATCGAAAAGGTTGATAACCTCTCACAAGTTGTGGGTCACACTGTGATGAAAAAAAAAATATCTATCCACCCCGATGTGTGAGAGATTGTCGACAAAACCACCCCTCCCCTTTGAAGGAAGCACGGCTCATGCGGCAATGCCCCATGCTCATCTTGGCATAAGCTAAAGTACCAGTCATTAAAAGCCGTCTGCTTAAACAGAGTGGTGCTTTCTTCACTTGTGGAATTGACAGATGAGATGGGACCCAAAAGTATGTATATTCATCCAGATCATAACAAGTGACAAATCAGAGTAATCAAGTGGTCAGAAAATAAAGAGTGGGTGGGTCCCATTGTCACACTGGAACACCCTTTTGATGCCATTTTGATTGATGAGACTACACATCTGTAATAATTACCAGAATCCGTGTCAAGTGTCAACACCGTTAGATTTTCGGATTATGTAAAGACAAGTTGTTAGCTTGTCACTCGTCTCACTTTTTAGTTTGTACGATAAATTTGACTGTCCCCGTCCAGTACATTCGTTTGACTCTCATTATTTGATATTATAATTTTTGATAAAGTAATTTTCTTTTAATTATGTGATTGAAAAAAAAAAATTTTAATTTATATATAATATTATTTTATTAAAATATGTAGTTAAAAAAAAGAGAAAAAATGTATTATAAATTAATTGAGGTCAATCAGAATCTTATGATAAAATAAGAGTGATATTATTTAGTACCACTAATGTCAAGTATTAATATAGATAAAAAAAATTCATGTTATTAAATAATAAATTCATTTAAATATAATGTTACATAATTCGTTTAATTAGAAATTATCAAGTGCGATTAATTAGACTGATATTTTAACATCACGTATTCTAAATATCATTATTCTTAAAATAAACTATTAATGATGGGAGTATCTTTAGCTAGGAAACTGAGATGTCAATCTAGGCATAACTATCTGTGAACTTGATTGACTAGTGGACTCATCAATGTCGATCCCGCTTACTCCTTGCTCGACAATCATTATTTTAAAACTCTTTATTCTATATATTTATTTTTAACTATACATTCACATAATAAGATACTATGTATGTCAATTCAAAATTTTTCCTACTATTTAAACACTGACGGATCCAGCACTCGACAAGCTTCGACGGCCGCCCGTGTTAAATTCGCCGGTATTCAAATTTTTTTTGTCAATGTATTTATTATTTGAATGTGTGTGTGTGTGTGTGTGTGATTTTCATTTTTTCACAAAAGCCTTATGTGGTTCAGTTGGTTTGAGCACCTTACAATTAAATCGAAGTCCTGGATTCGACTCTCAAATATAATAATTTTTTGGCAATAATTTTAGGTTCAAATTTCTCACCATTTTGGAGCATATAGTTATAAGAAAAATTAGTGTAATCAGAGGATTCGAACGTAGGAACTCTATTTTATGGAATTATAAAGCACTTGACCACTATGTCATTTGTGACATTTTATGTAATAAAATGTTATATGTTCTTTTATCAAATAAATAATATATTCCCTCATTGTTTTTAAAACTTTTTAACTAAAATTAGACCTAAAATTATTAACAAATCAAACAAAGAAAGTAAATAATTGGATTCATTTTTAAACTTCAAATTGTTATTCGACAAACATTATTAGAATAGTAGAGAACGTACAACCACATTTACAATTCTGATTACGATCAGCGACGGTCAATGGTCAACGTTCGTCCGATCTGAACTTTTGTGCTAGGTCCACCCCTATTTTTAACCACACATTTTTTAAAAATTCATTATTCAAAACTTTATTATTGCAAAATAATGACCATCGAAGAGTGACTTAATTTGAAAGAGAATTAAGCATCTCTTTTAAGTTATATATTTTAATGTTTATACAATGAACAAGATTAATCGAGCTATTACACATGAATGGTTGAACTTGATTGTCTAGCTCAACACAATCCTCCTATTATAGCACTTAACCCGTAAAATGCCCAAGCCGACCCATTTTTACGAATCATATTGCTTTAAGCCTAAACAATACAATCGATTTTAATACCACCATTTCAAAACAACATACCATTTATTAGGAATAAATTTGAAATTAATTATGTTATTCTCATTGTCACTCCATTGTAAAAGAAATAGATAAAAAATGATTCTCAATGTCAATGCAAATTATAAATTGGACAAAGTATATTAATATAGGGTAAATGCATATAACATCTCCACATTTCACTGTCATTGTGGAAAACGCCATTACTTTTCATTGTTTAGAATTTTCACATTTATTTTTACTTTTCATTGCGCAAAAAGTTATTTTCATCCATTTTTTCAATTAAAAATTGTGGAATGAAAAATATGACATTCTCTTTAAATAAAACAAAAAAAGAAAAAGAAAAAAAATAAGTCCCAATGTTTTAAAAAATGCGCAAATGTTTTCTTAATAAATTATTAAAAAGATAATTAGCACATAATTTTCTTACATTTCAGTATTTTAGAGGAAAACGTCTATGCCTTTTATTTTATTTTATTTTTTTATTTTCACCATTAATTACACATTTGATTGCGGAATTCATCTTTTCTATTCATTTTCATCCAATTTCTCAATAAAAAATATTGAAATGATGAATATACCATCTTATTTTTTTAAAAAAAGTAAATTAAAGAATCTTTTTTAGTTTCTAATCTTTAATAATTTATTTGGGATTCTTTTGCAATTTTTAATTTTTTAATTTTTTTTATAAATTTAATTGAGACTCGTTTGCATTTTATTTATAAAAAAACTAATTTCTAATTTTTTAATTATTTATTTGGGGTTCGTTTGTTCTAATTTTTTAATAATTTATTTGGGACTCGCTTGTACTTTTTTAAAAAATATGAAACTCTGGTTACAATTAATTCTTTATTTATTTTTATTTAAATAGAATGACATATTTATCATTTCACAGCTCTTTATTGAGAAATTAGATGAAAATAGATATAAAAAATGGTTTTCGTAATCAAATGTGTAATTAAGGGTACAAATTTCAAAAAAAAAGGAGGAGAAGAAGAAGAAGAAGATAGATACGTTTTTGCAATAATAGTGAAAGGTAAAAATATTATGTACTAATTACCTTTTTAATAATTTATTTGACACTTATTTGCGCTTTTCAAAAAAATTTAGTACTATGGTTGCAATTAATTTTTATTTTATTTAAAGAGAAGTGTATATTCGTCATTGGACAATTTTAATTGAGAAAATGGATGGAAATGATATTTTGCGCAATGAAAGATGCAAATAAGAGTAAAAATACAAAAAAAAAAAAAGAAATAAAAATATACAAAAAAAAAAAAAAGAAATAAAAAAGAAAGGTAAATACATTTTTCACAATAACAGTGAAAGTGGAAGGACATTATGTGCTACTCGCTCATTAATATAATAAATAAAATATGATTAAAATAATATATAGTAGAATTAATCAATTATGTTTCTAATTTTAATATTTTATGGTGTCGTAAAATTCTTGACATATTGTATTGTTGACCAAATTTTGATGAGTAAAACATACAAAACTCTCACAATAACAATAACAATAATATTTATTTAATTGTATATTTACGGTTGAATTTAGATTTATGCATTTCATAAAGTAGTCCCTCCAACAAAATGCTCTACTACTTGGTGAACTTTTATACGATTGCGAAAAAACATTACAAAGTGCATGAAAATGGCACAGCAACAAAACCAATTATATCTCTTGATTTTAGTCAGAGGACTTGAAATGTAGCTAAATTTGAACGAATATGTGAAGGTAGACATTTTCTAAAGTGCATTTACCAATAAGCACATTTACAAAGTGGCCAAATTTTTTGTGAGCAAAAAATTATAGCAAAAATTCATCTTCTAAAAAAAGAAATACAGAGGAGATTAAAGAGTTGAAGAAACTTAATCACAACAAATTCAAGATTTCGAAACTCGACCTCATTTCAAATATCGAATTGTTTGCTGAAATCTCGTAAATTCCAGAATAATGGGCAAACTTGGATCCCAGAATTCATAGTTTGTAATCCTCAAGCAAATATTCGAGCTTTGCAACTTCCTATACATCTTGAATTCCCAAGAAAATTGGATAAAATTTCGTTCCAAAAATGCGTAGCTTGGCTCCGTGAAACAAAATTTCGGGATCAATATCTAATTACAAACGTCGAATTTTTGATAATTTATCATAAATTATAGACAATTGGATAAATTTGGGTTTCCAGAATTCAAAGTTTGCCGTCTTGAAGAAAAAATCGAGCTTTGGAACTCATTAGAAATCTCGTTTTTTCTATCAAATCTTGAATTTACGTAAATGATAAAATTTTCACCATTATTTCGAGGTTTGTTGATGCAAGGACAATTCTAGAAATGTAACTCCAATGAGATCTCATTTTTTTTTTCTTTTACCTTATTTATTAGATGTTAAAGTAAAAAATTATAAATCAAACATAGTCAATCTTGGTGTGTTTAATTGAACATAATCTAGTCCACAATATGTATAAATGAAGGGGGAAGGGTCATAACTCGTCAACTGTGGTCAAATCTTTGTAGCCAATCTTGATGCGCTGAGCTGAACATAATCTAGTCTATTGTATGGATAAACAAATAATATTAGATCATAACTTGTAAACCTTTGTAGCCAATCTTGGTGCGTTGTGTTGAACATAATCTATCTATTGTACAGATACGTCAATGAGATTGGTCATACTGTCAACGGTGGTCCCAATCTTTATTTTGAATAGTATTAAATTAAAAGAAATATAATTTATTCATTTATTATATTCGATCGTATCTAGTCTAATATGAGATACAAGCTTTGTAGTTAATCTTGATACACTAAATTATAATAGGAACGAGTTCATGGTCCCAAATATGCATTTAATTGTGTAGTTTTGAGAAAATTGGACTATTGATAGCAAGATTTGTTCCCAACATGTCCTTTCGAGGGTGACCAAGTTGGTGGAGCAGGTGAACGCGGAGATCGAAAGTCACGAGTTCGAATCTCCTGCCAACACTTCCTTGGTCGAGACCGTCGCACCTAGCTTGCCTAGTGCAGTTTATCTCTCTTATGTGGTTTGCGGGCTACTGTACATGAGGTTTACCCAATGCGCACTCACGAGTAGTGGCTGCAGGTTCTTATGTCAAAGAAAAAAAAAAAGAAGGATTTGTCCCCAACATTTGCTAGTACTAGAAATTTGTAAGATATATTTTCACGAGACTCGAGAGAGAGTTTTGAAAACACCATCTTTGAAGAGAGAACAGAGCTATAAGAAACGAAAAAGAAAACGAAATGGGTAAAGATATTACTAAATCCCATTAATCTCCTTGATTTTATTGATGTTTTCAGCATATAAACATTATATAAACATTGTCACCCCCCACTGTCTAAAGCTTTGATAGTATATATTCTATCAAATACTCTCTATGATTAAACAGTAATCTAAACTTAAAATCAAAGAGAAACCATTTCAATATATATTATGGGATCAAGACCACTAAGTCATGTACTACTATAAGGAAATTCAGTAAATCCATGTTTAGGTAGAGCTGAGTCGGGCTTCAGGTTCACATCATGGTGCAGCTCGAGGGGTTCTCATTGCTGAACATTGAGTACTCTTCAACACGTTCGCCAGGAGGAGGGTACGGGTAAGAAGGGTAGGGCGGCATGTAGTTGACATCAGGTGCAGGCCTAGCATACATCATGGGTTGAAACCTTTCATTCCCATTGGCACGTTGTTGGTTCATCATCATTGCAGCCAATTGTTGTTGGTAGTAGGGGTTTGCGGCCATTTGCTCGGGGGCAACACCTTGGACATTGACAGCACCATCATTCATGGGCGGAGCAGGTAGGCCTCGGACAGCTGCAGGGTTACCCATTTGGCCCATCGGTATTTGACCCATCTGTCCCATTGGTATCTGACCCATCTGGCTCATTTGACCCATTGGCATTTGACCCATCTGGCCCATGGGGGCACTCCTCATCTGCCCCACACTACCTCCAGCATTCATAGCCAACATGTTTGGCATGCCTTGAGGCCCATCATTCATTCCACCCCCTTTCTTGTCCCCATTAGCATTCATATTGTGACCACCACCACCACCACCACCATTGTTACCGTTCTTCATCTGCCCACTGCCACTTCCACCACCGTTGTTGGCCTGTGGCTGACCGCCTCCATTCTTTCCACCTACCTGATTTTGGTTAACACCGTTGTTTTTACCATTACCACCTTTATCGCCACCATTATTACCACCACCATTGACCATAACGGGCACATTTCCACCCCCACCAATTTTTCCATTCCCACCCGCATTTCCTCCATTTCCACCACCATTAGCACCACCCTTCATCAGCAGAGGGTTCTGCCAGCCCATCATATTAGGCATTGGTGCACCTCCAAGGCCATTGCCCAGCTTTGTCTTATTCATAGGCATATCCTCCATTCCATCATCAAAATCATCATCATCCTCATCATCCTCATCATCAAATTCATCTAACTCATCATCAGTCATGTCGTCCTCCAAACCGCTGAATTTGCCAGATTTCGGGTTTTGATCCTTGGGCATTTTCAAGTCCTTCATAAACTGAGGCGGCATTTTCTGATCTTGAAACCCTTTCAATTGTTGAAGCTGCTGAAGTTGTTGAAGTTGTGGAATTTGACCTCCCTGTGGACCACCTTTTGGCTGGTTATTGCCACCCTTTTGAACGTGAACCTGCTGCCCCTTGTTATTCCCACCTTTTCCATTGTCGATTTGCAGATTCTTGAATTGATTATTAAGCTGATTATTATTATTATTGTTTGCCTTCGGTGCACCCCAAATTTCTGCATGTTTCCCTTTCTTGGAAAGCTTCTTGATCAGTGTTTCAGGATCAACATTTCCAGACACTGTAACCTTTCCCTGCTCTGAATCTATGGTTGTGGTGTAAACCCCTGCCGAAAGAAATTGCAAAAAATGAGTCAAAATCACAGAAATACAAATCTATTACACACACTTATTTACACAAATTCATCTCTCCCGTCATTTCATTTCGGGTTAACAAGATGTGCAAGTCCCTTTATTTTTATGAGAATGGAGTATTTTGAGGTTTGAATTAACAGATTAATTATAGACAAGACAGTTGAAAAAAGAGAGTCTAGAAGTAAATAAAAAAATTGAGATTGAAATAAAATCACACCATCAATCTTTTGCAAGATTTTCTTCACTTCGTGCTTGCACCCTTCACAGTGTATATGGACTTTAAGAACACAAGTCTGCATAAACAAGCAAAGACAGAGAATAACACAGGTTAAAGTTTACAACTTTATCAAACAAAATCAAAAAATAAAAAACAATCCCCAAAAAAAAAAAAAAAGATTACAAACAAAAATATACAAGGATTTCCACGAATACATCTATCCAATTGAATTTGACTGTAAAATGTATGTTGCAGAGAAAGAAAAAGAAAAGGTTAAGAAAGAGACAAACAGCAAAGGGACATAGCATTCAAAGATCTTGAGTTCAGAAGAAGCAAAACCCATAAAGCAAAAATGAATAGAACCCCCCACCTCATTCCCACCTCTTGCAGAAACATAATTTACATACATTGATATACAAATGAACAAAAGAACAAGTACCTGGATTTTCAAGAACTCTTCTTTACTCATTTTAACCAGTCAAAAAGGAACAAACAGAAGCCAACAATAATAGAATGGGATAATTAAAGGGCTGTTGCTTGATTAGATCTGAGAGAAAACACAAAGGGAATTAAAATTGAAACAACATTAAAAACAGGAAAAAATTTGGCTCTTTTCTTCCATTTTCTTTTCTTGAAAACATATATCAGAGAATAAAATGAGAGAAATTTGGGGGCGGTTGATGAACATTAAATAAATCTCTCTGGTAGGTGACTCTTGTTTCCTCTATTTCAGAGTGACAGAGAGAGAGAGAGGGAGAGAGGTTACTGCTCTAAACAAAGTTCAGACTGCCACACTCTCATTCTGGGTTTTTGAAGCATGAGAGAGAGAGAGAGAGAGAGAGAGAGAGAGAGAGAGAGAGGGGTGTTACTGCTCTAAACAAAGTTCAGACTGGCACACACTCGTTCTGGGTTTTTGAAGCATTATTTATGGGGTATCTTTTGCTTGCTACTCTATTTTTCAAAACTTAACAGAGGATAATCACTCATAAGCCAATTTTACAGAATAAAAAATTCTCATTTTTGGCTTGTGGGATTTTCATTTCTTGGCTTGGCTTTATATAGGGCTAGGCTTACCTGGGGGGTCTACAGTAGCCATGGTAAATTGAACAAATCTGTTTATTACATGAAAATTTATTACCGCCACATTTGACGAGTTTTTGTAAGATTGTAACAAATAATTTACTCATGTACTCAGTGTCTTCTGCATATGAATTAGGCAGCATATTATCATATTACAATTACACCCTTTATCTGTCATTAATTGACCTCCAAAACTTTTAATTTCTTTCAGTTACACCCCTATGCTTAGTAACAAATAATATAACTTGTGGGTTTCTTTGAAAATCTATACAGATTATGAATAAATATGGAATTACATTAATATTTGAAATTTTTTAATTTGACCAGCTGAGATTTTGTAAATTTTTTTGGGTCAGAGATTTTGAATACAGATTTTGTTTATTTCTATTTTGATTGAGGAAAATTATAATAAATTCAATATGATCCTTCTATCGCTCTGGGGGCATACGTCATTATTGTTTTCTTTTTCCTCCAAGAAAATTAGATTTTTATTCACACTTCAAAGATGTTAACAAGTCTAGTATTTTTCTAATTTTTATAACACTTTAAATTGGCACATTCTAAATATGCGATAATTTTATATTTTGGTTTATGGAAATGGAAGATGATGCTACCAAAAATTTGTACCTGAATGAACTCGAATTGGATGATTGTACTCCGCACGGATTTGATCTTCAATACCAGAAATAAAGGCGTCGATGTGTGTTCTCGTTGTTCCTCCGATACTTAAGTCAGAAAAAGAAATTATGCAAAAGGATGTATGGTGCCTGAATAATGAGGCCATGTTATGTATTTATAGACGTTGGAGATAGAGCCCTAAAAGAATTCAATTTCATATTGTTCTTATCCTTGTTATACAAGGTATTTGTGTTATGTTAGAAGTACACAATTTGAGTTAAAGTCAAATTCATAATATGTTAGAAAACATATTTAAAAAGGAACAATGGGAAGTTGTAGTCAAAATAGGATTGGTATTCCTAGAAGACATTAGATAAGGTCAGAAAAGAGCTATGAGCCCGACCTCAATCCTAGGCCCGAACTTGGAACCAGCCTAATCACGGTGGGTTGAGATCGGGCAACTATGCTCGAGCTTGGGGTGCACATTGTTAATACGCATAGGAAGGAAACAAGAAAAAATCACTGTCGCAACTTCGATTGTATGTATTACTTTTTGTGTACGTTATTTCCCTATTTCAGAAGCGAATTAGATTGAGAAAGGTTTAAGCACAATAAAATTTGTTTTGAAAACAAGACTTTAAAGATCAAATACGATATAGTTAAAACACGTTATGCAACCAAAATAGAGTTTTAATCAAAAGTTTAACTCGTGATATTACTTATATCTCATAACGTTCTGCATTTAAACCTGTGTTCTCGAGCTCCATTTTCAGATTAATCTTCTAACATTTCTTCTGCTCAATGCCCGTTGCCATAAATAACTGTGTGTTTTTTTTTTTTTTTACCTACTGAATTGTTGACTTGTCTTATTTTTTTCCATACGCAACATTAATTGTAACGATGTAAAAAACATTAATTTGTTTCTAGGGTAATATTGTGATGGATAATGATATTGTAATCTCATAATCACATGCCGATTATGTAACACTAACCAAATTTCTATATAAGCAGGAGTCAACCCCTATTTAATTGATATTAAATTTAAGTTAAAAACGCTACAAAAGAAAAGCCGTTTCAGAGAAATGTCACATATAAAACAATCTTCCACCACGCCACGATTTAATTTTTATCATTCTACATCATGGATAATGATTATTTTTTTAGCTCTCGAAATCCTCGTGGACCCTACTCGTTTGGCTTCCGAATGCGTGAAACATGCACGTACTATATGCATATGGGCAAAATATAACTTTAGAATGTACGAGCCAAATAAGTTCTCTCTCGATACATTCCTAGTAAAAATCAATTAGTACAAATTAAATCCACTTGTTCAACTTGAGCAAAATATTGGTTCTTCGAGTGATTTTCTTGAATATATTATTTTGTTTACTAAATTATACAAATATTAACTTGAACATTCATGATGTCAATGACATTAGGCTTTCTTTGAGTACTAATTAAATTCGTTAAAGCAAGATGACTAGGTGAAAATAATCAATTATTACAGATAAAAAATTTTACCGACTAATAATTCGCTTACGTTGTATGCATAAATGCTCGTGAGAAAGCCCCTTAATGTTCTCTGCCTTTTATTTCAGGCTTTACGCCTGATTTCTCTTCAACCTGTAACTGAAAATGCATGAATTTCACGCACAAGGTTGGGCATATTCTCCTACACTAGATTGGATATAACTAAACACGACTCACACATGAAAATTTGACAAGTTTTAGTTGAATTTAAAAGCAAATTTGATTCTCCTAACGTTAGACTGTATGGGACTAAACATGATGGGCATGTGAAGATCTGACAAATTTAGTTGAATTTTAAAGTAAGTTTGACTTACTTTTAATTTACATATTTTGTCCCTTAAGAGATTCAAACAATTTTTTTAATAGCAAAACTTACAAGTATGGTCGATATCAACTAAATTCTTTTTGTCATTATTAAATTGAAATCTTTATCAATAGAAAAAGTTAATCGTGTTAGAGAAAGAGAAAGTCGCATGACCTCAAAATTCTATAACATATAAAAGTACCTTTAATGTTAAATTTTTA
Source organism: Fraxinus cuspidata (assembly GCA_903798385.1). Classification (NCBI taxonomy): domain Eukaryota; kingdom Viridiplantae; phylum Streptophyta; class Magnoliopsida; order Lamiales; family Oleaceae; genus Fraxinus; species Fraxinus cuspidata. Next base: position 1,530 of record CAIGRP010115768.1, on the reverse strand, counting down.
CCTGAAACATCAGGTTTGTTGGATTTTGTGACCTAAATTAGGTGTAATATTTTGAGAAAATATTATTTCCTTTTATTTCACGTGTTTTATTAGAAAAATATATTTTTCCTTTATTCCACATGATTTTTTTAAATTTTTTTTTCTTATTTTCATCTTTGTGATATTTATAAGCTCTATAAATAGTTGACTCTTCATTCAATTTAGTAGATTGCAAAAGTTGCTGAAAGTTGTATTTTCTCTCTGTTGGTGTCATTAATAAAATATTCAGTTCTTCTGCCAATTTCTTGTTTGCTTTCTTTTAAATCTTGTTTTTGTTTATTAGTTTGTGCGATCTATACTTAATATCACGCTATATCACCTCCTCGAATTCCTGACAAGTGGTATCAGATCCATTGTTCAGCAGTTTCGCAGAGCAATTATTTATTTGTTTGAGGTTTTTTGTTATCGATGGCTACATGCAGTATGATATTTCGCTGTGGGATTGCAGTACAAGATTTTCGTTGTGACAAGTGAAGATGAGAGCTGTATTGGCGTAGATAGATTTTGATGATACTTTGTTGGGATTTGATAGGATGCCCACAACTTGGACAACAGAGGAAAAGCAACGGAAGGATCGTAAGTCACTTTCGCAAATTCATGTTCATCTATCTAACAACATTCTTCATGACATCTTGAAAGAGAAGACATCAGTTGCATTGTGGTTGAAACTGGTGCAATTGTGAATGACCAAAAGTCTGACTAGCAAATTGCATTTGAAGCAGAGGCTTTATTCTCATCGCATGGGAGAAGGCTTATCACTGGAAGATCATCTGGCCGTGTTTAAGAAGATCATAGCTGATCTGGAGACGTTAGAGGTAAAATATGATGAAGAGGACTTGGCCTTAATCCTGTTGTGCTCGCTGCCTAGTTCGTTTTCGTCATTTAGGGACACGATTCTGTACAGTCGTGGCACACTCACTATTGAAGACATGTATGATATTTTGTTTTCAAAGGAGAAGATGAAATATCTGGTTGGAGCTGGTTCCAGAGATTAGGAAGTTCTTGTGATTCATGGTGATCGGCAAATGGGCAAGTCGATGGTGGATTTCAGCAATATGGTCTGCTTTTACTGCAAGAAGAAATGATACATCAAGAGGGATTGCGAGAAGTTGTACGGTAAGAATAATTTATCTACAAATCGTGAGAGGCAATTAGATATTTCGAACGAGACCAACGTAGTTGATGGTTATTTGGGTGGAGTAGATGTTTTGACAATTTCTGACGTGGAATCCAAGCCTGATGAGGAGTGGATTTTGGATACAACTTACGCATTTCATATGAGTTCCAATCGAGATTTGTTTGAATCATATGAAAAATTGACACAATGTTGTTATGAGAAATAACGAATCTTGTTGGGTAGCTGGTATTTGAAGAGTCAGATTGAAGTTGATGGATGAAACAATGAGAACACTTGGCCAAATTCGACATGTTCTAGACTTGAAGAAGAATATCATCTCGCTGAGTATCCTGGATTCGAGAGGGTACACGTTC